>JAKUCM010000883.1:0-32051 GCA_023374145.1 Lepidium sativum | reverse complement strand
TATATTTTGAACAACACAACAACATAACATAATGAACATTTTGCTATGTTGCACTCTCTTAGAAACAAATAATAAAAAATAAAGAAAGAGAAAAAGTGAATAAAATGTTGATATTTTTTATTTTAAAAAGTGAATTATAGAGATGAAATTTTATATCTCCGTTGCTATTGTCTATAATTTTCGTTCACCTCAATTAACTTTTAAGTTATTAAGATCAATTGTGGAGTTACAAAATGGATAAAAAAAATTAATTCATCAACTATAGAGAATACTTGACTTTTGACCGAGTTTATTCTGCTTGACTAAAGAAAAATGTTTACTTTTATCCAAATTAAAATTTAGGTAATGGTCAAAAACACAAATAATAATTTGATATAACATATAAGTTATTTAACCTTGTTAGGACTTCTCCATAATATACATTAGTCCATTTTGTATATTTCAAACAAAATATTAGACAAACATTTCTCATTCACCCAAACTCAAAATGTGACATATGAGTACACTCCAATATAATGTGACATATGAGCATTTATAGGAAAGTTGTCCTTAAAAATACCGGCGCAACAACATGTCTTAAAAATTGAGTTCTAACAATCCCCACATTAAAAACGACTCTAAACACATGTAGTATAGACAAAAAAATCATATGAGTTGGTAGCATTTTTCAGCTTTGAACTAATCATTGTTAATAGTTATCGGATTTACTCGACTAGAAGGTGAATATGATGTCTCGAACCTTCCGAAATTTGATGTAAACCAAGACAACAACTATAACACAACTTCATATTCTCACACAACTAGGCTATTTATTGTGTTCACTTTCAGATACTTGTGCAAATTTCCTAGGTAATTCACACTACATTGATGAAATTGAATGTAATGGGTTTGTAAAACCAAAAGACAATCAATTAGAACCAATATTAACATTGGTTATTGAGAAATTAAATTGAACTGGTTTGACCAATATTTGATCTTAACTATTAAAGAAATCGATTTGAACCACGTTCACTTATAAAGAACCAAAACAGATAAATTTAACTGATTTAAACCGAGTTCACTTAATTTGAACTCAAGATGAATTTTGTTGGGTCAAGAACATGGTTTAGTAACATGTGTTTTTATGTGAAAATCAAAATGAGTTTTTGAACTTAAGAAAACAAAAACACATGTTTTCTTACCTTTTTTTTATTTTTCTCAAACTTATGTATTTTTGATAATTACTAAACATGTTCTTATCAATTCATATTAACACGAAATGAAGATATTAAACCAAACTTTTCTTATTGGTTTTCAAATTAAAAAAAAACTTAAAAATAAGAAGCCAAGATTGCTAAACTTATTATGTTCAATTTTTACACAAAAAGTGTGGTTTTGTTTTGGTTTTTGCAAATCAAAGTATGTTTTGAACACAACAACATCATCATGTTTTTTTTCCAACACTAGAAAGGCTTGCCTTTTGGATCAACACATGTTTGTATGAATCTGTGACTTACGTTTGCAAATCAAAATGAAATCTGATCAAGAACAAAAGAATTGGAAATTCTTTTCTTTTTTTTCCTTTTGGAAATCAAAGAAATGGAACCAGGTTTTGATTATTCACATTTTTATCCAAAATAAGAAACAAAAAACTAATTACGTTCCTAAAAGTTAAATCTGATTCAAACAATGAATCTCTGGTTCTTGTTTTCATGACAAAAACACTTCATACAATATCAGCTTTCGTTAGTGCAATAAGTATAAACAACAAATTTACAGAATTAAGATTGTAAGAACGCAATTAGTACAATTGGGCAAACTGATATTTTACGAAGAAAATACATGGAATAAAACGATAAACATAAAAAATATATTATACCAATATATGAATTAGGAATGAGATTTGTAGAAGCGAGAATAATCTCTTTCCTTAATCATGTAATTGCCCTATAGTGTGACGGATGCATGGCATTCCGAATTCTAGGATACAACTGCAACTGTTATGTCTTGCACAACCCAATAACGTAATCTAACAAACGATTTTTCTGTGTCGTATTTTCGTAGAAGCAAGACATAATCTAACAAACACTCCATTATGGTGTCTGCGGTGATTCATCAATCGCTCTCATAGTCTGGTCATTCCATAAAAGGAATTTATCGAAAAGTTACCCAGAAAAATACCCGCGCATGTTTTAAAAATTGAGTTCTAAAATTGAGAGTTATAACTTATGTTGTTGACGTTGCTCGTGAAAAGGAATCATGTTATGGACTTTTTAAGTATTATAATTCCTCTACTATCGATGCAAACAAATAATTGGATTCTTTCCCAGTTTTCCGAGATAAGTCTTACGTATAGAAATACTAACAGCAAATGAAAATAATGGGCAAGGGATATTATCCTAGTTGATCTATCAGATGATGATCTTTCACCATCATGTGCAGAAGTATTAGTCATTATTGGAGTCAAGCTACCCCAATAAATCAGAAAAAAATAATTTAGTTTTTGTTAGAAATTTAATTGATCTCAGGTCAATCAAATAATTGATTTTTATTAAATTAAATTTTAGATATAAGTGATGATTAATAAATGTTTTGACCTTAATAAAACTGGTTCTACACTAAACGTAACAAGTTTAAACTTTAGTCATCATTTATTTGTTTTATTTTTGGGTGATTTGATAGAATAGAGCGAAATTAAGTGTTAATTACTAGAATAGAGCAAATGTTTGTAAATTATTAGAATAGTTTTTTAAATTTATTATATACCATTTTGCCCTTTTTAAATGAGGAAAAAAAACGTTATTACGAAAATGCCATTAATGAAATCTGCCACGTAAGCGATCAACTCTATCACATGGACAAAGTGCAGTATGGTAGAGTTAGAGTTCCAGTGCAGTAGAGTTAAAGTATGTTTAGTAGAGTTGACAATTAATGAAATTTCGTGTATAGTAGAGTTAGATTTCCAGCGTGATAGATGTGAAGTATGCTTGGTAGAGTTAGATTTCCAGCATAATAGAGTTGTTGTTTGTGCTCTAATCAACTCTATCACATGGACAAAGTGCAGTATGGTAGAGTTAGAGTTCCAGAGCAGTAGAGTTAAAGTATGCTTAGTAGAGTTGACAATTAATGAAATTTCGTGTATAGTAGAGTTAGATTTTCAGCGTGATAGAGGTGAAGTGTGCTTGGTATAGTTAGATTTCCAGCATAATAGAGTTGTTGTTTGTGCTCTAATCAACTCTTCTACACGGACATAGTGCAGTATGGTAGAGTTAGTTTTGGAAACCTAGCCTACTTTCGTAGTAGAGCTTAAATTGGGTATTTACCCCTCAGTTATTACCTCATCTGCCGCGCATCCAACTGATTCCTCCATAAGTGAAGCCATTGTAGCTTTCTTGAAGCTCTTTTACTTCTTCGCTGCTCCTTTGCTTTTTCTGTTTATGTTTGGATCTATGGATCAAATCATTTTGGTTTGTGGGATATGGAGTTTTAATGAAAATCGATGGATATTTTCGGTGGACCAGTCGTACGGGTGTCGGATCATAGGCATTGTCGAAGATTTAAGGCTCGATGAATTTCTGGAGATGGTCTATGCCGATTTTGGTTTGGATGCACATTGTCATTCAGTCACTACCAGAAGATACTCCCCCTGTAATTGTGAGTAACGATAGACAATTGCAAGTGTTTGTTTCACAATTTCGTAAACACTAGATCTCGTGTTTCAGTGAGTTACCCTGAAAAAGATCAGTGTAATTGGAGAAACGTTGACGAGAAATTCCAATTCCAATGTAAGTCGGAGAATGATGCCTCGTATGTTCGGTGTAGTAGAGTTGATCCGGTGTTTAGTAGAGGTGTACCAAACAATGAGCGTATACCAGAAAATGTGAAACATGAAGGTGAACATGCTGAGGACGAGGATGTGGAATTCAGATTCGATTGTTGCGATGATATGGATTGCGCAAGCTCGGATGATGAAGATTATATCAGTGTTCGTAGAAAATCAAAGGAAGAAAAGAAGAAAAACCTGTCGGAGCAAGCAACGGGGTTGGATTTGAATGCTGAGTATTTGGATATAGAGATGTCAGCACTCGCATTCGTTGTTGGGCAACGATACTCATCAAAAAAAGAACTCATGGCCAGGCTAAAAATACTTTCTGTCTTACAGAGGTTTGACTTCGATGTTGTTGCTTCATTGAAGACAGTGTTGGATGTGAAATATTGGGTACCAAACTGTCAATGGAGAGTGCGAGCTTCACCTGTCGACGATGGTGGATGTTTCTTTGTCCGGAAGTATATGGGAGAACATAGTTGTTCTGTTACAGAGAGATCAGGTCGTGCACGACAAGCATCAACGGAAGTCTTAGGAAGGTTATACTTGAAATTCGTAGGTGGAATTGGGCCATCTGTTCTTCCTCAACACATTGCTTATTCAATGAGCAAGCGATTCAGTCTAAAGGTACAAACGTAATTTTACGCCATGGTAGAGTTAATCTTCGTAGTAGAGTTAAATTGCAGTGCTGAGTTAGTCTGTCGTTTTGTATAGTTGGCTTGCAGTGTAGTCGAGTTAGATTGCAGGGCTGACGTATTAGTAGAGTTGGACGGACAGTGTGGTAGAGTTGGATTATGTGTAATAGAGTTAGGGTGTTGTGTGTGGTAGAGTTAGATTGTAGTGTAGTAGAGTTAGTGTGACGTATGGTAGAGTTAGTTTGACATTTAAGTCTGACGTTTATGTAGTGTATTAGAGTTAGATTGCAGTGCTGACGTATTAGTAGAGTTGGACTGACAGTGTGGTAGAGTTGGATTATGTGTAATAGAGTTAGGGTGTAGTGTGTGGTAGAGTTAGATTGTAGTGTAGTAGAGTTATTGTGACGTTGGGTAGAGTTAGTTTGACATTTAAGTCTGACGTGTATGCAGATGAAGTACTGGAAAGCACACCGTAATCTAAGCCAAGCACGAGCCCTAGTTACCGGAAGTTCGGAAAGTAGATATGAGGAACTTCCGTTGTACTTGTTTGTTATTAGAAGAGCGAATCCCGGAACTCTAATAAAGCTCGAAGTTGACTGGCAAGACAGGTTTAAGTTTCTTTTCATCGCTTTCGATGCAAGTATTAGGGGTTTTTCCTATATGAGGAAGGTTGTTGTTGTCGATGGTACATTTTTGCTAGGGAAGTATAAAGGTACTCTATTAACCGCTACCATGCAAGATGGTAACTTCAACATATTTCCTATGGCTTTTGGTGTGGTTGATACCGAGAATGGCGAATCTTGGGAATGGTTTTTTAGACAGCTAAACCGTGTGATCCCTGATGACAGAGAACTTGCCATCATATCAGATAGACATAAATCCATTGCTAAAGCCATAAAGATTGTGTACCCACTTTCTTCTCGGGGTATTTGCACTTACCACCTTCGTAAGAACATTTTGTCCAAATTTAGAGGTGGCGAGCCCTTTAAGTTGTTCAAGAAAGCTGCCACCACCTTTAGGGTCGATGAATTCAACGCTATACTTGCTCATATCCAAGCGTTAAATCCAAAGCTTCATGCCTACTTGATAAAATCTGACGTGCGTTTGTGGAGTCGAGTGTACTTTCCTGGAAACAGATACAATTTCACTACGTCGAACATTGCAGAATCAATAAACCATGCATTATCAGAGGCAATAACTTTTCCCATTTTCCAGCTTATAGATGCAATAAGGTCGATGTTAACACGTTGGTTCGCGAAGCGGAAGACGAAGGCCACTCTGACGTCAACTGTTCTAACAACATCTGTTGAAAAGCTCCTAAAGGTAGAGTTACCATTGCACATAGTAGAGTTAGTCCCTTCATAGTATAGTTAACAATCCCTTTAGTAGAGTTAACATTATTGTTATAATTGATAGACAAGGGTCGATGAAGCTAGACAGTACAACGTGCAGGACATAGACAAACACCAGGCTGTTGTTACGCGATCCGAAACTTCTCATTTAGTCAACTTGACTGAGAAGATGTGTTTTTGCAAGAGGTATGATGTCGAAAAAATTCCTTGTGTCCATGCCATTGCCGTTGCTGAAACTTGTAGAAGGCCGACGATCGAACTTACACATCCATACTATCACACGACCTACCTGTACAACGCATACTCTGGTAATATCTTTCCAAGAGATGTTGTACTTCCCGTTCTGTTGGAAGTGAGTCGTAAGCTGTGTAATTCACCACATGTACGTCCACAACCAGGGAGGCCGAAGAAATCGCGGATAAAGAGCTGGTTCGAGTCTTCTCATCCCGAAAAACGTCCAAGAAAAGTTTCAACTTGTTCTAAATGTAAGAAACTTGGTCACAATGTCCGGACATGTAGTCAAAGCATTCATTCTTGAATAAAAGAGTTAACACTGCGTTTGATCGAGTTGGATCACCTGTATGGTAGAGTTAGATCAACTGTATGGTAGAGTTAGTCCTCTGGTCGGTCGAGTTGGATAACCTGTATGGTAGAGTTAGTCCTCTGTATGGTAGAGTTAGCCCTCTGTTAGTCGAGTTGGATCATCTGTCTAGTCTAGTTAGTCTTCTATTTGGTCGAGTTGGATAACCTGTATGGTAGAGTTAGTCCCCTGTTGGTCGAGTTGGATCATCTGTCTGGTTGAGTTAGTCCTCTGTTTGGTCGAGTTAACAAAACGCTAATGGTTGAAAGGGAAATAACATTAACTATTGATGTGATCGTGAGCAGCATAGAAGCTAAGGAACCAGAGTTGGTAGGACCAATCACGCGTTCGAGAGCTAAGGAGTTGGCTAAGGAAGTTCACTCGCTCATGACTGAAGGATCGTTCTCGCAACCAGCTATGCAAGTCTTCAACATCTCCAACTTGAAAGCTTCTCCTGGTAATGATAACTAGGTAACTTATGTGAGGAAGTCTGTACTCTTTTTCTCATAGAGAGTTTTGTCCCAATTGGGTTTTCTTTCATGGTTTTTAATGAGGCAGATGGAATCACTACGGCGAGTTACTTAGGAGTCTTACCATTAGGAGAATAATGTACAAACCAATGTGGTTTTGTACTTAGTAGATTTTGAGGTGCACCATTAGGGGGCGCCTCATTGTTTTTATTTTAAACGCTTTGTTGTTTTATTTAAGTTTCAAACTACATGTTGTTTTTTTGGTTTAAAAACTACATGCTGTTTTGTTTTAGGGTTGTATTTAAACCCCATAACTTGCTGTAAAAGTTATAGTTGAATAATGTTAAAAACTTTTCTTTGAAAGAAAATCGAGTTCTTCTCTCAATTGCTGATTCTTTGAATGCGTTCTTGGAATATGGGATTTCATTACACGTTGTGAATTTGAATCCCTTTTACCTAATCACCATAACGTTCTTCTCCTCCATCATTCCATCAGTTCTATTGACTCTCAGAGAGTTTACCATCGTATCTCATAAACCCCTCGATCAATTCCGCTTAAAACTCACCACCACGTTCCTCACACTCCAATCTATCCGCTGCTCAAATTTCATTCGATTCTGAGTTCTCTAGCCCCGATTTTCAGAGTCTTTCCTAGGGAGAATCTCATCAAGTGGTATCAGAGCCGGTTCTGAAAAAGGCTGAGCAAGCCCTAAACGGCTGAGCAAACTCTAAACCCTTTTCTCATTCTTGTTATTTTCGAATTCATGTTGCACAATAGAATTTAGTTTTATTTTGGTTTTCCTGATTGAATTAGGATTAGGGTTCGTTTTCCTAATTGAATTAGGATTAGGATTTTCCTTTTATTCCTATTTACTTTAGGATTAGGCTTTTAGTAATTCCAGATTGCTTTAGGTTTATGATTTCGTTTATTCCTGCTTGTTTTAGGAGTAGAATTTGTTATTCCAGATTGCGGTAGGATTAGGGTTTTGTTTATTTCCTTGATTTGTTTTATCTTAGAACTTGTTACTGTGATTTTAGTTTGAATTTTTCAGGTTTTCCATGGAGCTTTCAGCTGAAGCTATGGAAGCTCTGAACCGAGTTATGAGTCAGCAGATCAAAGAGGCAAATCAGTCTATTGCCACTCAGCTTACTCAGCAAATAGAGCAGCTCAACAGCAAGTTTGAGGACCGATTCAAAGGTCTATTGAAAGAGCGCAGTGCTTCGGACGCTGAATCTTCAGAACCACCTAGCCCCAATGAAGCTATACGCCTCGCCAAGGGTAAAGCACACGTGGGAGAACCTTCGAGACAGCTACGCCGAACAATCAGATCGCCTATCAGAGGTGGAGAAGCTCGTCATAATCATAGGAGAAACGTTGAGGGTTCAAGGAGAGCACAATCACGTCCACACCATGTTGCTGGACATAGGATTTATGTGGAATCGGATCGTGAGCATTCAGAAGAAGGTGAAAGATCAGATTATAGTCGTGAAACATTAAGGAGACCCAGAAACAGAGGCAATGCACGAGATTATGATCCCTTGAGACAGCAGCTGAATCATATCAAGATTCAATTTCCTCCTTTCCACGGTAGTAATGATCCAGAACCTTACCTTGATTGGGAGAGGAAGATGGAATCGAATTTTTTGGTTCAAGGGACATATGAGCTTAATAAGGTGAAGATAGCTATATCTGAATTCAATGGCTATGCACTTTTGTGGTGGGAATAGTTGGGACTCATGAGAGATTGACATAGAGAGCCTCCAATCACGACTTGGAATCAGCTTACTGCACAAATGAGGAAGAAGTTCGTTCCTGCACATTATCAGCGTGAAGTTCTTAGTAAGCTTAGACGTCTCACTCAAGGAACTAAATCAGTTAGAGACTACTATCAGGAGCTGGAAACGTTAATGATCAGGGCTGATGTGAGAGAAAGTGAAGACATGGTGATGTCTAGGTTTCTTGGGGGACTTAACAGAGAGCTTCAGGATAAAGTAGAGCTGCAGAACTACGACGATGTGCAAGAGATGGTCCATAAGGCAGAGTTGATTGAGTCGCAGCTCAAGAGGAAAGTTGGCAGATCTACTTTCACTTCCAATATTCCAAAACCGAGAGAATTCAACAAACCAACCTCATTCAAACCAGCGACAACAACAGTTAGAGAAGAGGTTAAAACCGAGTTTAAACCCAGAAGTGGATCTTCTACTAGCAGCATCAGATGCTTTAAATGTCAAGGAATGGGACATTACTCCAGAGATTATCCTAACAAGAAAATGTTTCTGCTGAAAGAAGGAGGAGAGAT
This sequence comes from Lepidium sativum, assembly GCA_023374145.1. Taxonomy (NCBI): domain Eukaryota; kingdom Viridiplantae; phylum Streptophyta; class Magnoliopsida; order Brassicales; family Brassicaceae; genus Lepidium; species Lepidium sativum. The sequence continues at coordinate 22,909 of JAKUCM010000883.1, read as the reverse complement.
TGTACCTCAAGATAGTTCAGAAAGCGAAACAGAAATTGATGTAGAGGAAGAAGAAGAACCAGCAGCAGTTGGAGAGATGTTAGTAGCACGCAGAACTTTGAGTGTTCAGATTCATCCAGACAATAGGGGACAGTGTGAGAATCTCTTCCACACCAGATGTGTGGTTCAGGATAAGGTTTGCACCTTGATTGTTGATGGAGGCAGCTGCACAAATGCCGCCAGTGATGAGATGGTGAAGAACCTTAATCTTAAGACTACTTCACATCCAAGACCGTATCAGCTGCAGTGGTTAGACAACAAGGGGGCTATAACCGTTTCTCAGCAAGTACTCATCAAGTTGGCAATTGGAAAGTATGAAGATGAGTTGTTGTGTGATTTGGTTCCTATGAAGAGTAGTCACGTTTTGTTGGGGAGGCCGTGGCAGTATGACAGGCGAGTTATTCATGATGGCTACACCAACAAGCAGATTTTTGAGTTTAAGGGACGCAAGATCACTCTTCTACCCCTCACACCAGGGGAAATTTACAAGGATCAGCTGCATATGAATCGCAAGGATAAGGAGAAAGTGTATAACAGCTTGTACATCAGTCACAACGAGTTCAACAAGCTTTTTGATCCAGAGATGACTACCTTTATGTTCGTTTATAAGGAGTCATTGACGAGTATAAAACCAGCAGCAGAACTTCCTCACGAGGTGATCCAAATTATTGAGGAGTATAAGGACGTTTTTCCAGAAGAGATACCATCAGGTTTGCCTCCAATTCGTGGGATTGAGCATCAGATTGACATAGTCCCGGGTTCAGTTTTGCCAAACAAACCCGCCTACAGAACCAACCCCGTTGAGACAAAGGAGCTTCAGAAGCAAGTAGAGGAGCTGATGAGTAAGGGCTATATTCGTGAGAGTTTAAGCCCATGTGTTGTACCAGTCTTGTTAGTGCCTAAGAAAGATGGAACATGGAGGATGTGTGTAGACTGCAGAGCTATCAACAACATCACAGTGAAGTACAGACATCCGATTCCAAGACTTGATGACATGCTGGATGAGTTATGTGGATCCACCATCTTCTCTAAAATCGATTTGAAGACTGGTTACCACCAGATCAGAATGAGAGAAGGGGATGAGTGGAAGACTGCATTCAAGACCAAGCAAGGGTTATATGAGTGGCTGGTTATGCCGTTTGGTCTCACCAATGCTCCCAACACGTTCATGCGTCTCATGAATCACACTCTCAGACCGTTCATTGGGTTGTTTGTAGTAGTCTACTTTGATGATATACTCATCTACAACAAAGGTTTGGGAGAGCATTTAGAGCACATCCGCAGGGTTCTAGATGTTCTTCGCTCTCAATTTCTTTTTGCTAATTACTCTAAGTGTTCATTCTATACTACTGAGGTTATTTTTCTAGGTTTTGTTGTTAGTGAAGATGGAGTTAGAGTAGATGACGAAAAGATCAAGGCAATCAAGGATTGGCCTACGCCTAAGAATGTTGGAGAAGTCAGAAGCTTTCATGGACTTGCTGGATTTTATAGGCGATTTATCCAGAACTTCAGCACCATAGCAGCACCCTTAACAGAAGTAATCAAGAAGGAAGTTGGATTCAGATGGGAAGAAGCACAAGAAAGGTAAGGATAATGTAGTCGCAGATGCATTATCCAGAAGGTACACTCTAATCTCAACTTTAACTTCAAAGTTAGATGGTTTTGGGCACATTATAGAGCTTTATGAGACTGACATTGATTTTGCTGAGAGCTATGGTAAATGCCATAAGTTTGCTTGTGATAAATACTTTAGACAGGATGGCTATTTATTCTACAACAATCGATTGTGCATACCAAGAGGATCCATCAGAGAATTGTTGGTTAGAGAAGCTCATGGTGGCGGACTGGCTGGTCATTTTGGAGTTTCCAAGACCTTACTTGGATTGCAAGATCACTTATATTGGCCTAACATGAATTCAGACGTTGAGAGGGTTTGTTCTAGATGTGTTGTATGCAAAATGGCAAAGAGTAAGGTGCAACCTCACGGTCTGTACACACCTCTCCCTATCCCTTCTCAGCCTTGGACTCATATTTCCATGGATTTCGTGCTTGGCTTACCTCGAACCTGAAATGGTAGAGATTATATTTTTGTAGTTGTTGACAGGTTCAGCAAGATGACACACTTTATAGCTAGTCACAAGACCGATGATGCTGTTATTGTAGCTAACTTGTTTTTCAGGGAGATAGTTCGCTTGCATGGAATGCCTCAAGTGATAGTTTCAGATCGAGATACCAAATTCTTAGGACAATTTTGGAGGACTTTATGGGCTAAACTAGGAACTAAGCTCACTTTTTCAACGAGTTGTCACCCTCAAACTGATGGTCAAACCGAGGTGGTGAACAGGACGTTGTCTACACTTCTCAGAGTGTTGGTTAAGAGCAACATCAAGTCATGGGAAGAATGCTTACCGTACGTAGAGTTTGCCTACAATCACGCTAAGCATTATGCCACTCTCTTTTCTCCGTTTGAAATCGTTTATAGCTTTAATCCTCAATCACCCCTAGACTTGATCCCTTTGCCTTTAAGTGTGAAATGTAGTTTAGATGGAAGAGAAAAGGCTGATCAGGTGAGGAAAATACACGCTAAAGCTAAGGAGAATATAGAGAAGAAGACAGAGCAGTATGAGAAGTATGCAAACAAGGGCCGGAAGGAGCTGATCTTGGAAGAAGGAGATTTGGTGTGGATTCACCTAAGAAAAAATCTATTTCCAGAAGAGAGGAAAAGCAAGCTTCAGCCACGAGTTGATGGACCATTCGAAGTCGTGAGGAGGATAAACAACAACGCCTATCAGATTGATCTCCAAGGTAAGTATAACATATCTCCAACGTTCAATGTTTCTGACTTGCTTCCATATGTTACAGATTCGGATTTGAGGACAAATCCTTTTGAAGAGGGAGAGGATGATGTGATCGTGAGCAGCATAGAAGCTAAGGAACCAGAGCTGGTAGGACCAATCAAGCGTTCGAGAGCTAAGGAGTTGGCTAAGGAAGCTCACTCGCTCATGACTGAAGGATCGTTCTCGCCACCAGCTATGCAAGTCTTCAACATCTCCAACTTGAAGGCTTCTCCTGGTAATGATAACTAGGTAACTTAGGTGAGGAAGTCTGTACTCTTTTTCCCATATAGAGTTTTGTCCTAATTGGGTTTTCTTTCATGGTTTTTAATGAGGCAGATGGAATCACTACGGCGAGTTACTTAGGAGTCTTACCATTAGGAGAATAATGTACAAACCAATGTGGTTTTGTACTTAGTAGATTTTGAGGTGCACCATTAGGGGACGCCTCGTTGTTTTTATTTTAAACACTTCGTTGTTTTATTTAAGTTTCAAACTACATGTTGTTTTTTGGTTTAAAAACTACATGCTGTTCTGTTTTAGGGTTGTATTTAAACCCCAGAACTTGCTGTAAAAGTTAGAGTTGAATAATGTTAAAAACTTTTCTTTGAAAGAAAATCAAGTTCTTCTCTCAATTGCTGATTCTTTGAATGCGTTCTTGGAATCTGGGATTTCATTACACGTTGTGAATTTGAATCCCTTCTACCTAACCACCATCATGTTCTTCTCCTTCATCATTTCATCAGTTCTATTGACTCTCAGAGAGTTTACTATCATATCTCATAAACCCCTCGATCAATTCCGCTTATAACTCACCACCACGTTCCTCACACTCCAATCTATCCGCTGCTCAAATTTCATTCGATTTCGAGTTCTCTAGCCCCAATTTCCAGAGTCCTTTCCTAGGGAGAATCACATCAAATATGCAAGAAGAAACGAGTACATAAACGAAAGAAATCAAAACGAGTACATAAACAAAACGAAAAGAGTACAATAACGAAAACAAAAACGAGTACAACAACGAAAAGGAAATTACATTCAACAACTAATGGTGAGGAAAGATCTTTCTGAATTGGAAGAACCAAGTTCATACTTCACAAGCTTCGGACATTGGTTGATCAACGTCTTCGGCATCGAATCCTTGAAAGAAGTGGAGAATCTCCAGGAATTCTCCATTGCAAGAACATCCTTCTCGTCCATATGTTTTTTCGAGAAGTAGTATTTGTTGCTCTCCTCGCCAACTGAGCGATGATGGGTAACGAAAGATCGTGTTCTGAAGGTCGTCTACGTATTCCAATGTTTCTACAACTGTGTCCTGCAGTAGACGTCTTAGGACTTCATACCCCTTCTGTTTTCTGTCTGTTCCTAAACAGACTAGCACAAATCCATACAGCAGTGTGGCTTCTTCAGAGTTACCATTGGATGCTCTTTGCAGCAGCTCCAACCCACCATCACGATTCCCATTGACAAAGATTTCTGCCATACCACAGCGGTATGTGGCTTCCACATTACCGGCATTGCATAATCTAGTGAGAAAATTGTTAAGAAGAGACTTACTTCTCTGAGGGCCATAGAATGGAACATAACATATATCTATGTTCCTTATAACCTCATCCTCATCGCAAAGCTCTTTAAATTCCTTCGAAACGCGCCTGATGCTGTAAATCTCATCAAGTCCTTCTGCTCCACATCGAGCTATGATGTTCGTCAAAGCACTGTTTGGTAAGTCCATGATATGTGCATTGCGGACAACGTTGCTTTTTTTTGGTGATTCCATCTTTGTTCTTGAAATGTTTTTGAAAGCTTTTGAAAGATTGAAAGGTGAAGATGGAACGTTTTGGTAAAGGAGAAGATGGATAGTTTAGAAGAAGTTAGTAACGATTGGAAGGTTATTTATAACGATTTGACTCTTCAGTTTCCTTTCCTTTTAGAGTCTAATCTTTGTTATGATAACATCTCGGAGATCGTGTCCAATAAACTTGATTTAACTTTCACGGCTAGTAGAAGTTGTAAACTGTTCAAATGTAGTAAATACGTAGATCGTGTCTGTCATCCACTTAGTGGCACGGAACGTGGGTGTAGTTAGTTGTTAGTTAGATCACGTATAGATCACTAATTACTTGTCAATAACCAACTAATAGAGGTAGAACTATACAAATATATACTGAAATACTCTAGTACTATACAATATACACGAGTGTAGGACTATACACCGACTAAACAAAATTACCAATCAAGCTGGAGATCTTTGGTGGCTCTCATTAACATGTTCTTATCACACTCGCGTGCATATATTAGATCACTAAAAGAAATTTCCTCTTCTATGGGAAGTTCGTCTTTGAAGTCAATGGCGTATTTCAGCCGAGAGAAGTCTACGTACTCGTCGGAAAGACCTTCGAAGTTGCATCCGATGGCCAGACACTCGATCATCTTCACAACCCATACGCCACAGTCGCCAGACCGTTTATTACGTGGTACGCCCTTATTCACACACACAATCTTATATTCCGCCGCGCTAATATGCGGTTGCATCTCCTTGGGTGAAAACTCCTTGATCATCTTCGGAATCATCACGACATATGGTCTAAAAAAATGAGAACCATGAGAATGAACTCTATTACAAATGTAAATGTAACTCAGAATAACTCTACCAACGCGCAGACTAACTCTACCATTCAGGTTGTCCAACTCGACCTAACAAGGACTAACTCTACCATTCAGGTTATCCAACTCGACCTTTCCGAGGACTAACTCTACCATACAGGTTTTCCAACTCGACCAAACAGAGGACCAACTCGACCAAACAGAGGACTAACTCCACCTAACAGAGGACTAACTCTACCATACAGGTTTTCCAACTCGACCAAACAGAGGACCAACTCGACCAAACAGAGGACTAACTCCACCTAACAGAGGACTAACTCTACCATACAGGTTTTCCAACTCGACCAAACAGAGGACCAACTCGACCAAACAGAGCACTAACTCCACCTAACAGAGGACTAACTCTACCATTCAGGTTATCCAACTCGACCTTTCCGAGGACTAACTCTACCATACAGGTTTTCCAACTCGACCAAACAGAGGACCAACTCGACCAAACAGAGGACTAACTCCACCTAACAGAGGACTAACTCTACCATACAGGTTTTCCAACTCGACCAAACAGAGGACCAACTCGACCAAACAGAGGACTAACTCCACCTAACAGAGGACTAACTCTACCATACAGGTTTTCCAACTCGACCAAACAGAGGACCAACTCGACCAAACAGAGCACTAACTCCACCTAACAGAGGACTAACTCTACCATTCAGGTTATCCAACTCGACCTTGCCGAGGACTAACTCTACCATACATGTTTTCCAACTCGACCAAACAGAGGACTAACTCTACCATTCAGGATATCCAACTCGACCTAACCGAGGACTAACTCTATCATTCAGGTTTTCCAACTCGACCAAACAGAGGACCAACTCGATCAAATAGAGGACTAACTCGACTATACTGAATTTGAGTAACTTACATGCATGACTCTACCATTGCACTAGGGGAAGTGCAAGATGGGTCGGGATCAAAAAGGCGAATCTTTCTTTCGTTGAGATTAACTTCGAGGGCCACCCAGTGGTAGTTTTGGAAATTATGAGGGATATAGATGGTGTCCACGTCTCTCAACCACTGCTTCCTAGTGGCACTGAATGTGGGTGCAGTGCCGTCGAATACATCTTTAAACCCACCAGACCACACAAAAGTATCTTCCTTTCCCAAGTAATCCCTTTCGTACGTGTAGCACCAAAAACCACAAAATAGTGGGTCTATGAAAGCTAGCCGATTACTCTTGTATGGACTTGGAGTTTGCAAGGATCTTTGCTGAAGGAGATTCATCCCGCAGCCAATATGCTGTAAAACTTTACTGTATTAGTGCTATAATCTAACTCTACTAAACAAAAATTACGTCATACGACACTTTAACTTACACAATCATGAAGCCAGCCATATCGAGGGACAGGCCACTTCTCTTTTGGGCATATCAAGCGGAGAAAGAAATCCGCATTCAGACTGTGTTTCCCGTGGCCAGTGAGTTCCAATTGATGCTTCACATACTCACGTAACTAGAGTACTTTTAATTTTGAAATCGGACCAAAAGGATCATAGACACTCCGAGAATGAATAACATTCTTATGAATCCGCTTGACAATGGAACAGCCTTGAAAAGGGGATACCTGTCAAAAGAAGGGACAAAAAAGATGATTAGCTATACTAAACAGATGATTAATTCTACCATACATGTGATCCAATTCGACCAAACAGATGATCTAACTCTACCATACAGAGGACTAACTCTACCAAACAGAGGACTAAATCTACCAAACAGTGATATAACTCGACCATATAGAGGATTAACTCTACCATACATGTGATCCAACTCGACCAAACAGATGATCTAACTCGACCATATGGAGGATTAACTCTACCATACATGTGATCCAACTCGACCAAACAGATGATCTAACTCTACCATACAAAGGACTAACTCTACTATACAGGTGATCCAACTCGACCAAACAGATGATCTAACTCGACCAAACAGGTGATGTAACTCTACTACAGTTGAATATGAACAGTACATGGTTCTTAGCGGGGACTCGTGCCCGAGTCTCTTTGGGTAACACGTCTTCCATAAAGATTAACTCCTCCCGTGTTTGTTTACCCTTTACAGGAGTATCCACCAGGTTTATGACGCCAACTTGTGACATCCCTGACTTAAATTTTTCCACATCGTAAGGTAGTTCTTCTTTTGACGGGTCTTCTGGATTCCTAACAACTCTTGATAACGGGCTCAAAGGGTCAGATGTCTCCTGACTCTGGATAACCCATTTATTCTACAAAAAATATGAAAATGTCAACTCTATTTAACAGAACTATCAACTTTACCAGTAAGATTTATTTTTAACGGGATTACCTGGTCCGGTGGGATGGTATGTTTAGTGCTGGCTGGGGACACTTGTGTGTCATCGAGATGAGCATCCACATTTGTTGGTTTAATACCTGAACCTGCACTTGGTGTTTTCCCCGAATCCGAGTCCACAAGGGTAGGCTGTTTCCAAGGAGGTGTCTGCGAAGAGCAACTCAATATGTTAGATTCCCATATGGTAGAGTTGGTAATTGTGGTAGAGTTCGTTTTACTGGTTTGGAAGAGCTATTTTGAACACAATAATTGTTTTGTAGAGTTAAATATAACTCGACCAAACCATATAACTGTCTGTTTTACGTGTATGTTCGTACAAAGATGTATGCAATGTTTGTTGTTTGTTGGTACATAATCAATCAAAGTAAGTCTCATTCAAAATAGAACCCTACGTACCGAATTAAGTTCCTTATTATTAGGGGAGTCGAGAGTACGGGTTGTATTGCCTTTTACGTCATCTTCGCGACCTACATCTTCAAGATGTAGGCTCTCTTCGCGATTAACATCTTCAGGAGTTTGATGTCGTGCACTTGTCTGACCTCCACCCTCATCTGCCAAGCTATAAATTAGGGGTTGCGCTCTGCTCTCTTCTAGCCTAAGAATCCTCTCAATCATGGCTGTATTGTCTGAGGTGTTACGCTCAAGCCTATTCACGCGCTCAGTAAGCATTGTGGTCTCTGCCCTGGTATCGAGCCTACTCTCCTAAAGACGATATATACGTTCAGCAAACACGTTCTGATCGTGTCTCATCCCTTCGAAGGCTCTGGTCAGACCTCTAAGAGTGTCAAGCAACACACTAGACTCCTCTGCCTTCCGCTTCTTCTTTTTAACGACTTTCACTACATCCTGCATGGTGGTGGAGTCATCCATCCTAATCTGGATTCTCTTCTTCTCTTCTTTCTTGTGTTTTTTCACTTATTTTTTGTGTTTTTTCTCTAATTTATTGTGTTCTTTCTCTACATTATTGTGTTTTTTTCTCTATTGTATTGTGTTTTTTCTCTTCTTTATTGTGTTGTTTCTCTTTCACTTTCTCCACCTGAACTTTTGAACTAGCACTACGCTTGCTCGTCCTCTCCTCGACATAAGCATCCGCCTTCCTCTTATTACTTTTGTCCCAAGCGGATTCATCTAGCTTGGAGGCAATTATGTCTCCAAGCATGGTGTCAACTTTGTGGTCCGCAATATCGTTTGGCCATAGAGGCATTATTTCCAGAGGCTGTGTAGTCAGCTGCTTAAGACGTACTTGGTATACGAGAAGATGCAATTTATTATTGAACTCTACCACTCTACATATTACTCTACGGATAACTCTACTACACGTAAATGAACTCTACTATACTTATAAAATTGAACTCTACTATACTTGAAATCAACTCGACATTACTTGAAATTGAACTCTACCATGGATGTATAGTGGAGTAAATGAACTCTACTACAAAAGGAATTTACCTTTCCATTATTAATTGCTAGCTCCAACTTCACCAAATCCTCGAGGTCAATGGTTTGTTTTTTGATGGGTCTCCATCGTAGAATGGGGACATCACCTGCTCTTTGTTCCCCAAATATTTCTGCGACTATGGGGATGGACTCAAATGCCCAAATCAGAAGTGCGTGCACAAACCCGTGTATTGTGTAATTACTGCCCGTTTTGCATCCTGTCATTTTGATCAATTTTATCAGTTATAGAAACGCCACTCTTCCCCATGGATGCCTCTCGAACATCTCAATATATGTAACCAACTTCGCAGCACTAAAAGGGAGCCTACTATTTGTGGGGCAACCAAAAACTCCTACATTCAAAACCACTAGCAAGCCCACCATCTTCCTCTTCTCGAAAGACCACCCTCTACATCTCCCCAATATTTCTTTCAACTCTACCCATTTTGGTCCTTCACAAACCCCTAAGCCAATATCTTCCCAAAGTTCTCTGTGCGCTTCATTTGCCCCATTAGAAGCCTTCTCGAAGTTACCACAATTAAGCTGCGTTATTTCAGCAAACTCGTGCAGAGAAAACCTCGTAGGACGAGCTCCAAACAGCACCCAAATCTCATACATCTTCTTAGTCACTAGTTGATTTATCAACAGGTACTATATATGCCTACCTGTAAAGTTGAAGTCGGAATCTGCTAGTTTCAGAAAAACCCCTACGCAAGAGTTCTCTTTGATGTCTACGTATGCATCCTCACCAATACCCTTTATCATATTACTGATGTATTTTAGATTGCAGAAATGGTTGATGCTTCGATTCTTCATCACCTGTACACCGTGTGTGAGAAATTTCTTCGGGTATTTCTTGTCTGCCATATCTAAAGATGAAAGAAAACAAACGATAAGCATTATAAAACCCAACTCAACCAAACTACAACGCAACAATACATTCTTACAACCTAACTCTATTACACTATAAACCAACTCTACCTCTCTTAAATCTAACTCTATCACACGACAGACTAACTCGACTACACTACAACCTAACTCTATTACACTACATACTAACTCTACCACACAGAATCTAACTCTATCAAACGTCAGACTAACTCGACTACACTACAACCTAACTCTATTACACTACATACCAACTCTGCCGCACACTACAACCTAACTCTATTACACTACATACCAACTCTACCACACGGAATCCAACTATACCGCATACTACAACCTAACTCTATTACACTACAAACCAACTCTACCTCTCTTAAATATAACTCTACCACACGGAATCCAACTATACCGCATACTACAACCTAACTCTATTACACTACAAACCAACTCTACCTCTCTTAAATATAACTTTATCACACGTCAGACTAACTCGACTACACTACAAGTTAACTCTACTATATTGTAATCCAACTATACCCCCTACGACCTAACTCTACCCAACGTCATACTAACTGTACTACACGTATCATATCGCTTCTTCACCCTTACCCTCACAACTAATTACGAACTATATCACATTGGCTCAGACTGGGGAAGAAATCTACTAGACACAGAATAAGTTAGTGAAGAACAAAAACCCAAATGTCGCAAAATTGAAAAATCGAAATGTCGCAAAATCGAGAAACCCAATGTCTACGTCAACCCTAAACCCAAATGCCCTTACGAAAAAGAAGAAAAAGCATAAGAGAAGCAGAGGAAGAAGAAACTTACCGACAATGAAGACGACGAGTACCAAAAACAAGATGAAGAAGAAGACAACGAGTATGAAATACAGCGAAGAACACGTTGAGTAAGATGAGGAAGAAACAAAATCAAGAGAATTTAACGACGACGGTTTACACTATATGTTTCTTTCTTTTTCGGGTATGAAACTAACCTGAGAAGAAGAAGAAAATAGAAGAAGACATCAGTTTTTTGTTTCAAGGGTGTAACCGTAATTACACCCTTGACGCTTTCTTTTTTTTTGACAAAAACTATTCTAGTAATTACACTATAATTTTGCTCTATTTGAGCAATTTTTTCTTTATTTTATAGGACCATTGTAAAATTTGGTTTTAATTGACATAATCTTTACTTTTTTCATCTTTTTTCTTCTCTTGATTTTTCACTCTTTCCCCTATGGCCTTTTTTCTAACTCATTTTTGTATCTTCTAATTTCTTATTCTATCTTGTATTTTCTTTTCTCTATCACTCATCTTTGGTATCTCTTATTTTCTTCTTATATGTCTTCTTTTTATTCTCTCTCAACTCTTTATCTCTCCCTCATCTTTTTATTTTTTATTTTTTATTTTTTTCTTTCTCTTCTCTTTATTTTCTCTTTCTCTTTCCTATTATCTTCTATATCCTCTTTTATTTCTGCTGTCTTCTTTTTCTTCTCTTCTCTTAGTAAAAATAATATATATAAAAATTTGATATTTAAATAAATATAAATTTAAATGAATTATTTAAAACAATACTTAATAGATAAATCATGTCATTTTATTGATAAGTGCATCAAGATAGAGATACGCATTAGCAATTCAAACAAATTTACACTTAAATGTAACATCTAGATATGTAACCTAATATAGTAACAAACAACATCTAGATTCACCCAACAGCTAGGTTATCAAACAAACAACACCTAAATAGAAAACGATTGACTTAATTACAAGAGAATACAAAGATAATCGATTTGCCTCGGCTACAGACAAAATCTTTGTCCTAAACAAGATGCTCTATCTGATCCCATTTTGCTTTATTTTTTTCTTCAGCTGATGAGCTTTATAGACACTGCTATGGAGGTTTTAGTTGTGGCAGTCAGTATAATTTCTCATACCCTTTATGGATACCTGGTAGAGAAGAATGTGGCCACGCTGACTTCAAGCTCGATTGTAGCAGAACATTCCCAGAGCTTGACATCGCTTCTGTTAAGTTCAGAATCTTATGTAAAGACTCTGCAACCATACGACTTGCGAGAACAGATTATATCGGTGATCTTTGTCCTCTAAACCCAATAAATGCCCCAGTCCGTGAAAGCTTACTTCGATTTGACACCGAACTTCTAACATTATATTACAACAACAAATTTCCTTCCTCGACTCTTTCTCCTTCTAGTTATATTGGAGAGCTTGACTGTGATTGTGAATTAGGTTACTACATGACGAGAAACCTCTCCTCTCCTTTACTTGATGGGTTTAAAGGCCTTTTAAACAACTTCACAAGAATGTGCAAAAAAAACGTTAGTATTCTTTCGTCAGGATGGGCATTAGAGACATTACAGAGCAGTCCTACTCTAGATCATCTACAGGAAGCTCTTGAACAAGGTTTCAAGATTAGTGTCGACGCAAACTGTTCAAGCTGCATATACTCTGATGGTGTTTGTGGATATAATCAAACTTCAAGTATGATCGTCTTCTACTGTGAAGATTGGCCACATGACCTAAGTTGCCATTCGGATGGTATGATTTCTTTCATACATAATTTTCCACCTTTTGATTGGATCACATACAAAAACCCTTTTTAAGTTTTGTGGTTTCAAAGTTAAAATTTTATCTTCAATTCCAGATGTTTCATTTTTGGTGCTACTTTATAATGCAGGATCTGGATCACAAGATGGATTCATAATAGATGCCTAAAATTTATTCTAGAATGACTGTTTTTATATCCCTTAAAATATTTTCTTACTTAAGCTCTACCCTGATAACTATTACTCATTTAATCTGTTAGCAATGTATTGAAGACTCTCTCTGGTGCAGAGTCTTTCAAAGGCAAAGAAAGACAAATACTCAGACAGTCCCCATGAGACAGAGTCTCTCAAGAGAGGAAAGAGCCCAGAAAATTCCTAATCGATTAGGTCACTGGCTTTCTCTATATAAACAATACCCTGTTTTCAGTATCAGATGAGCTGAATAATATACAAGTTTTCTTCATTAGCAAAAGCTCTTCTTCTTACTTTCATAATCATTTTACAGCGTTTGTGTTCATATGTATTGCCATAGGTTGGTTTTCTGCTCTGAGAAATATTAAATAGTTTTTGATCTGCTTACATAAAAAAAGTTACTACTGGAAGAATTATTTTTCTTTTACAGGTGTGTTTTCGCTACAGGTATTATTGCTTTGGTGGTGTTATTTTATGCCCTTGTTTCAGAAAAACCTCAGATGAACGTAGACAAGAGGAGAAGAAGGCCCTTATACCACTCAAACACTACACCTACACGCAAGTGAAGAAGATGACAAATTCATTCACAGTAGTAGTTGGTAAAGGCGGATTTGGAATTGTTTATAGAGAAACTCTTACTAATGGACGTATGGTTGCGGAAAAAAGGTCTTGAAAGAATCAAAGTGTAATAGTGGTGAAGACTTCATCAATGAAGTTGCTAGTATGAGCCAAACATCTCATGTCAACATTGTTTCTCTTCTTGAAAGTGCAAAACGACAATAATTTAAGGTATTTGGACTTAGCAACATTGGTGTGTTTGTGGTGTATTCAGTCTTCCCCATCAAACCGCCCATCAATAAACAGAGTAGCAGAGATGATGGAAGGGAGCCTTGAAGCTCTTGAAGTGCCTCTGAGGCCAGTCTTGAATCAAATTCCGGATGCGCCTCTTTCTGAATATTTTGAGATTTCGGTGGAAAATTCAACCTCCTCCGAAATAACGAAATCTTTCTTGTGAAGGTAATATTCTAGAGAATAATTTGTGGACAATTAGACCACCTCTCCACTGGAGGTTCTTAAATTAGTCTCTTAAGAATAAAAAAAATATAAAGTAATGAAAATAGGAGTGAGAGAAGGAGGTGAGTCTCTTAAACAAGAGATTTAAAGAGACTATAATAAGAGACTCTTCTTCTACTTGTCTTATTACTATTGGCTTATTTATTTTTTTAGAATTAAAATTTAATCCCAAAAATATATTATTTTAAAATAATATTTTTTATTGTTAAGAGACTTAAAACAAGAGATTCATGAATGGAAATGCTCTTTTACCTGTCACACATGTTAATTTCATAACAAATAGAATATGTGTATTAATACAAGAACATTACTTATACAAAAAAAAATTGTTTGTGAAGGGAAAGTACACTCAAAGCTTATCTAAAGAGTTTTTATTCTCACATGCATGAATGTGAATATCATTAATGAAATGTAACTTTATATCTAGGTGCTTAGACCACCTCCATCAAAGGTAAGTCTTTTAAACAATAAAATAACAATATGTTATTTTAGAATTTAATATTTATCTAAATTTTTATTTGTAAAATATAATGTCCAATACAAAATAGACATTTGGTAAGAAACGGTTCTATAGTCTCTTGTTTAAGAGACATTTCTACAATCTCTTTCCTACATTTTATTATTTTCTAATTTTTTATATTTAAATAATGTTAAGAGATTCTCTCTCTTATCACCATTGGAGGTGATCTTAGAGCTCTATCCAAAAGAGGATAAAACATAGCATCAACCAAAAGCTCGAATTAACTAAACACTTTGTAGCCAATAGGTTCGATTGGTTACACGAAAATGATACTTTACATAATACATGCTTATTTTACTATTAATCAGTACTTCGTTTAAAACAATATTTTCAAATGGTCATTTGCAAAACGTCATTTAGACTTATTTAAGTCGTTTGAAATATGCTCATCGTTTGTAAATACAAACAACCATTTATTTTTATATTTTAAGTATAATTATGATTCAAGAAAAAATATATGATTCACATTATAGTTTAAAAGAAAATCACTCGTTTACATTTAGAAAAATCATATTTGCTAATATAAAATATTATTTTATTTATATTAATTTGTAATCTATATTTTATTTTAATATCAAAAAATGTTAAACTTTATGTAATGGTTTACTATTTAGATTTTAAATCAAATTTTACATTCTAGTTTTTATTTCATTACACTATCTAACCGATGCAGTGTTATCTTTTAACATTAATATTCAAATGATATTTTGTTTGAAAACTTTTTTAACTAAGCCTACTTTCAAGTGACCTTTATTTCAACTATAATCAAATACAATAAAACATAAGAGGAGCAAAGTCCTTTTGTGAAGAAAAAGCAAGAAAACGCTGATCTAAGGAGTTGTGAGATTAGACATTTTCTTCGAGTACTTCCTTATATCCAACTATTCATTACTCTTAATCACTTTTAACTCTATAAAACGTCTACTATCCTGAAAAAAAAATACCAAATGAAATATAAGTTTATCCAAAAACACAATTTGTCGAATTAATAATTCAATTGATAATTCTAATATTATCTGGCTAAAGCCATTACATTAGCATCTCGTTCAGTTGAAACCTTTACTTAAATATAAATTTATTAAGCCCAAATCCACATCGCACTAAGATGCAAAGCGACGAATGTGTTAGATACAGTCGTTAAACACTTAATGAACTATCGACTTCTAAACTTTGGTTTTAACCACTAAATTCAAACAAAGTTGTAATTAGTTATAAAATACGCAACCGTTTGTTTAGTGCCATCCTTTGAGTGGTCTTTCTTTCTCTTATTTACAGTGTCAGTTAATTATAATCTTAAGAACAAAAATACTATGGGAAACACTTGCAGTAGAGATCTAAGCAAATAAATGCTTCAAGAAAGCGACGATAAAAATTTGTTTCTGCTTTTTATTGATTCTGGATGTTAGCAGGAGATTTTGTCTTCGATTAAGTGTCTATTTCTTATTTTGTCATTTATGAAAAATCTTAGAATTTTTTGTTGATTTCTGCATATTCGGAAGTTTATTTATACTTTTTCTCTATTGAGAGATAATTATTTGTTACAAACATTATATTATTATACTATTTTTTCTTTTTGGCAGATGTTATAAAAATATATAAGAAGTAGAACAAGACCGAAAATCTTATAAAACTCAGAAGACAAACAACAACCTGCAAAAATTAAGAGACAACATACTAATATATCTATATTTTAGATATTAAATTATTATAACTAAAAATTACTATTAGAACTATACGTATAATTACCGTATGAAAATAGCAGTTGGTAAAAGAATTTAAAATAAAAATAATATAAAATTTAAATGTTGATAGATAACACTACAACGGTTAAATAGTGTAATGAGATAAAAAAAATTAAAATATAAAATTGGATTCAAATAATTATTTTAAAAGTTATACAGTAAAAATAATTGAACAATTTTGATATAAAAATAAATAAATATATATATATTAGAATTATTTATATTCAATAGTATTTGTATAACAAAAAACGACTATTTTGTAAATACAAACAGATTTTCTTAAACCACAATGTGAATTATATATTGTTCCTTAAACTATTAGTTATATATAAAATGTAAAACCATAAAATAAATGATGATCGTTTCCTAAATAATTATACTAAATAACTCTATTTGAAAAAAAAACTTTTAAAGACCATAAATAAATCTAAACAACAATTTAAAACAGTCGTTTGAAACTACATCGTTGCAAACGAAATACTTAGGCGCATTGTTTGTAAGACGTTTTATATTTAAACTATCAGACCCTATCTTATAGTCTTATATGAGATTATTATCATTTTTCCCTTAAGAATTATCTTACCTGAAGTCAACGAAGTATTTATTGATCAATGACATCAAGCGACAAAACAAGATTCGATCTTAGAAGATTCATCTTCGATCTCCATATCTATCCTTTAAAATATATATGTGTATATATGTAACATAGTTTATGATTTTTGTTTTTTTTTTGGTAAAGGGCATAGTTTATGTTTTATTGATTCAAATTAATACTTATTCAGAAACACGAACACGAGCTAGTTATGTCATGCCATTAGTTAAATTTTAACTAGTTAGTAATAAATTTGATTGCTCTATAAACAAAAAATATTTAAAAGCATTAAAATTAAACATTATATTCTACATTTATTTTTGGTCTCGATGAGACCAGATTCACCATCAGTATGGGCACACAAATTATTTTTTGTATGTTATTCACCTAGTATGGATCTAACGCGTCAATAATGTCTCCCTCTTTAAAACAAAAGAACTATACCGCAAAAAAACACGTGTATTTTTCATCTAATATCTCTGCTTCATTTTTCTTTGGTTTCACTTTCAGACACTTTTCTTTTGTTCACTTCAATAAATCGAATGATGGTTTGGGTTTGGAGGAGCATTTTCGAGCTGAATTTTTATTGTGACCAGTGGCAAACAGAAAGAGACCGGTTGCGGAGAATGTCTACCATACTCAAATTATTTTTGGTTAAACTTTTATTTTATTTTATTTTTCATTTTATATTTTGTTTTCATATTCAAAGATGAAGTTGTGTACCATATGAAAAATGAATCTAAATCTGCCATTAATTGTGATGGTAGACTCCACCTCAATTTCTCATCCATATAGAATTTCTTCTTTTCTTGAAATGCACTACAAGAAAATTGACGATTTGCGAGGACAAAACGATCTTGCAGACACCTCGCAAATCGCCATCCGCGAGGGTTATTACAAGGAAAACCAGTTTCTCGCTAATCATTATTTGCAATCCAAATTTCATTGCAGGTGTCTCGCAAATTTGCCGAGAAAATTGTGCAAAGCAAATACATCGCAAGAGAAGTCTCGTAAAGGAGAAGTAAACTTTGCGTGAAAATTGTGAAGCCACTGCCTTGTTCGTGTTGCCAGGAATCTGCGTGACATATATTGGGAGGCATTTGTGAGTGTACCTCTATCAGGCATCTGCTACGAAACTCATTGTGAGGCAAGTGCAATGCAGTCTTTGCAAGTCCCTTGCGAGGTTCTTCTTTCCAGACTTTGCGGAGAACCTTGCGAGGTTTTTTTGCGAGGACCTTGCGAGATCTTTGTGAGGCCCTTTTAAAAACAAAATTCAAAAAATAATTAATTTAAAAATATTAATTAATTGTTAAAATTATAAAAAAAAAATTATATTTAATTTATAACATTTTACGTAAAATTATAAAAATAATCCTAAAAAATAAAATAAAAACCTAAAAGTCGTTTGAGTGGTATGCGCTCCCCGAACCGGTGCACAACTCTCATTGTTAATCAAGGAACCAAAATCTTGAGTGTCAATCAAGGAAGAAGGTGACTTGAGAATCAAGGCACTCTGGTGTTATGCTCAAAGAGTCGTTGGAAAAAAAGAGATCACATGTGAAGGTCAACAAAAAAATCACATATGATGCACACGAGCCATTAGAACCAATCCATTTCTCCCTCGATAAGCGTGACCTACAATCTTGACGTCTCGGGATCTGCGACCCGAGACCCCAAGACTTTCCTCTTTTGTCTTCTACTTTACATTGTTTATATAACTTTTGTACTCTTTTGGCATATGTTGCCGTAGTAGTTTAGCTTATAAATATATATCTCATGTAAGGAATAAATCAAGAAAGAGAAAACTATTTGTCTCAATCTCTCTCCACTCACAAACGACCTTCAATCTCTCGGTTCTCTCATCTTAATACTCTAAATCTCTCTAAATTTACATGGTATCATAGCTTTAAGTCTCTTGAGAACCTTAATCTTCTGTGAAATCTCTTTCTTTCTTCTTTATTCTTTCTTTTTTTCTTTTTTTCTTTCTTTCTTGTTTTCTCTATTTCTCAAATCTGCTCTATGGCTGTGTTTGAAAAAGCTTTACTATTAACTGTTAGGTAATATAGTTTTCTTTTGCGGACTTCTTGATGTATAACTTCAAGAGCGTTTGCGACTCATGTGACTCTTAAAGGAGTCAACTACTTGCTATGTTCTAGGACCGTAAAATCGTGTTGAGTGGTCGTGGACTTTGGGCCTATATTGAAGGAGAAGCTCCAAAGAAGGCGGTCTGATATGTTGGCAAATTAAAGGAAGTTGGAGCTAGTGTGATGGTAGTGGTTGATGAAGAAAAATGACAAGTGGTATCAAGATGAACAAGTAGCGCTTGCACTCATTCAAAGCTCCCTACATACGGCCATTCATGAAGCTTACTCCTAATGTGAGAATGCCAAGAACTTGTGGGACACCCTCAAGATGGTGTGTGGAAGTCTCTCCAATCTTAGCCGTGTGTATAAGATCAAGAAAGCCATCAATGACTTAAGCCAAGAAGATATGGAGTTCACTCAATGGTTCAGGAAATATAGATACTTTTGTGACGAATTTTGAGATGCTAAGGCCTCCAACGGTTGATCCAGTAGGTTGTTAGGCGAAAAACTTGAACAAGAAAAGGTGTTTGGCCTTATGTTAAACTTGAATCTAGTGTATTGTGATCTTATCCGACATATCTTGAGGGAAGATAAGCTCCCACAGCGAGGAAGTGTGCAGCTGTGTCCAAATAGAGCAAGGCTATAGGAGTCTTCTTGGTGGAAAAGGAGAGCTCAGAATGGCTAACAAGGCAACCTACCGCAATGACTACCGCAATGAGGACAAGAAGGTGTGGGTGTATGAACATTGTAAGAAGAAAGATCACTCTAAGAATCATTTTTGGATCTTACACCCTCATCAAGCAAAACAAGTTGTGGGAAAAGCCAAAGGCCAACCTTGCAAGTAAAGAAGTTGTGGGTCAAGCCAATGTATCATCTAACTTTCAAGTAAACAATGGGAGTGCCATGATGGCTGGCCAAGGAGAATTCATGAGGAACTCATCAATTCCATCCAAGCAATAAAGGAGTCTGGTAACTCATTTTATGCATCCAAAATTGCTAAGCATTTGGTAGTAGATTTTGGTGCAACCCATTATATAGTAATGCTAAGTTGCTTGAGAACTTAAAGCTGGCTTTAGGATGTGTTAGTATTGCGAAATACACATGGTTAACATTATTTCCTAGTAAAGATCGAGTTCTTGAAGCATTTACTATCTTTCAAAATTATATTTTAACTCAATATAGTGAAAAAATCAAGATTCTAAGATCCGACAATTGAGGAGAATATACAAATCATACATTCAAACAAAATATTGTCAAGCATGACATATTACATCAAACGACTTGCCCCTATACACCTCAACAAAATGGTTGTATCTGAGAGGAAGAATAAACATCTCATGGAAGTTTTTAGATCAATGATGTTCCATGCCAATGTACCAAGGAGGTTTTGGAGTGATGTCGCGGTCTCCACTTGTTATCTCATTAACCGCATACCTACTAGAGTGCTTCATGACATGTCTCCATTTAAGGTAATCAACAACTCAAAACCTTATATTGAACACTTACGAGTATTTGGTTGTGTGTGTTTTATTCTTAAGAAAATAGGACCGAGGAACAAACTTGATGCTAAGTGTATTAAAGGCATGTTCATTGGGTACTCAATTTCCCAAAAGGGGTACAAATGCTATATACCCGAGTCAAGACATGTGTTTGTATCAAGAGAGTTCAAGTTCATTGAAGAAAAATGATAGTACGAAGAAAAGGATTGGAAAAATCTACAAGACTTGTCTACCAATACTTCCACCCGGGCCTTGAGTCTCTGTATGCTTCTTGAAAAGCTCGGTATTTGAGAAATGGTTGCAAGCACGGAAAATCTGAGGCAAATTCATGAAGCGGACAATATCTCTACAAGGGACCTTGAGAATGAGGCCCCAAGTGAAGAACAAGTTCCAGCAAGTCCCACTCTAGAGAGTCCAACTTTGGCCGAGCAAGTGGTGGACCCAAACTTAGAGGAATTAAGACAAGGCTTCAATGATGAGGAAACCATGAAAGTAATAGAACAAGCACCAACCTAAGAAGGAGTCAATGAGTGAAAAGCATTGCACTGGCTCCATAAATTTTGAGGTTGTGGACACTCATAAGCAACCCATCCTTAGAAGAAGTCAAAGGCTAAAGAATTCAACCACCAACCTTAGTATCTACTACAACAAATTTTTTGAGACTAATCCAAACCAAGTGGCATGTGATCTAGTAGAAATTACACAAGCTCACCAAACCTTTATCACCCAACTCGATCAAGAATTTATGACAAAGACCTATGAGAAGGCTAGAGAAAACAAGGTATGGCGTGATGCGGTTAGTAATGAACATGTGCCATGGATAAGAATCATACTTGGGATGAAGCCAAATTACCTCATGGAAAGAGGGTTGTGATGTCTCGGTGGATCTTTACAATAAAGTATTATAGTGATGGTACAATTGAAAGAGACAAGGCTAGACTTGTGGCAAGAGAGTTCACACAAACCTATGGTGAAGACTACTGTGACACCTTTGCTCTGGTAGCCAAACTACATATGGTATGTGTTGTATTATCTTTAGCTACTAACCTTGTTTGGGATTTATGGGAAATGGATGTCAAGAATGCATTCCTACAAGGCGAACTTGAGGATGGGGTCTACATGCACTCTCCATCGGGTCTTGAACATATTGTCCAACTCGAGAATGTTTTGCGGCTTAGGAAAGCCATCTATGGACTCAAGCAATCGCCAAGGACATGGTATCACAAGCTAAGTCATACCCTGAGGGATCATGGGTTTAGAAAATCGAAGCCGATCATACCCTATTCACGAGCCAAGGTATGAGTGGTATTGTAGTTATCCTTATTTATGTAGATAACATTATCATCAGCGGGAGTGATACGGATGGCATAAAAGGTATCAAAGAACACCTTAAATTCGTCTTTGATATTAAAGATTTGGGAGAAATGAAATACTTCCTTGGCATTGAAGTGTGCTGTTCCAAAGAAGGCCTATTCTTGTTTCAAAGGAAGTATACTCTTGACAGCGAGTGTGATGTAAGTAATAAAACAGTCAATACTTCTCTTGAGGATGCCTACAAAGGAACATGAAAGAGGGAGAATGAGGAAGAACCATTTGAGAATAATCATTTATATTGGAGGACGGTTGGAAAGTTGATATATCTTACAATCACAAGACCGAAATTGTGCTATGAGGTGAATCAAGTGAGTCAACATATGCAAACACCCAAAGTGTGCCATTGGGGAATAGTGAAGCGGATCCTTAGATATCTCAAAGGAACTCTGGAACAAGACATATGGATGGGTCGGAATGAGAACACAACTCTTGTGGGGTATTGTGATACGGATTGGGCTAGAGATAGACATGACTGCAAGTAAACTACCGGGTCTTTCACGTTCCTTGAAGGCAACCTAGTCACTTCGAAGATTAAGAAGCAAAAAGTGGTGTCATGGTCTAGTGCGGAAGCCGAGTATAGAGTAATGAGAAAGCTAACAGAGGAACTCATATGGTTGAAGGTATTTCTTAAAGACTTAGGAGTTGAAACTCAAGAACCAATCACAATGCATTGTGATAACCAAGCCGCCATACACATTGCATCCAACTCGGTGTTTCATGAGATAATAAACATATTAAAGTGGATTGCCACAAAGTCAAAGAAAAGATGGAGCAATGAGTAATCTTACCGTGCTACACAAGGAGTTCAGATAAACTTGCAGACATTTTCAATAAACGTGCAAGCTCAAAGGTATGTGAGTTTGTATACTCAAATCTTGGGCTATGTGATTTGCCCAAGTTGTGACAATGACACACTCCCTTTTTCCCTTAGATGGTTTTATCCCAACTGGGTTTTCCACTAAGATTTTTAATGAGGGAATGAGTTACACCCTTCAAGTTTGATCCCAATAGCTTAGAGATTCAAGCTTAAGGGCGAGTGTTAATCAAGGAACCGAGATCTTAAGTGTCAATCAAGGAAATAGGGGACTTGAGAATC
>JAKUCM010000882.1:0-17831 GCA_023374145.1 Lepidium sativum | reverse complement strand
CCAAACTTTTTATTGAGACCCATAAAAAATAGAAATCTTTATAATCGTGGAAAAGGATATGCATTTGTACCTCACATATGACCGGATCCGATCATACCACAAATAATACATCATATCCCATCAGATCTGCATAGTTAAGCATGCTTAGGTGAAAGTTGTACTACGAATGGAGACCTCCAAGGAAGTCCTCATGATTCACACCTTTTTTATTATCTTCTTTTTTGTTAATTTTTTTTTCTTGCATGAGATATTACAACACTTTCATAGCGTTGTAACTTTTAGAACGTAGAGAACTACTCGTCCTAGCGATTCCCGAAAGTCCCAAAGGAGAGTATCATTCGCTACGTTACAATCTCAAACTTTGCGATCTAGTGCATCTTTTGGCTATTTTTGTGATATGCACCAAAATTCTAGAACATAAAACTATTTATACTCGTAGTTTTCGATGTATTCGGATATGGATTCTTTGACTACCGATGGACAAAAAATACAGTGGGACCCACAACAAAAGAAAACTATTGATGGTTGCTGAAAACGATGTATGTGCTTGCACGTCGTGTACTAACCAATACGATCATACTAGCACTAATGCACAAGAACCCATTCAAATGCTATAATTGAGAGTGCTTGGCCGGGGGAGTAGTACCAGGATGGGTAACATCCATGGAAGTCTTTGTGTTGCTTGCCTTTTTTTGTTTTTATTGCATGAGAAAATTAGCACTTTCGTTAGTTGTAGATCTCATTGTTTGGGATCTTGTTTCTCTTTGAGCTATTTTTGTTACTGCACCGTAATTCTAGATCATGAAATTGTTTTTACTCATGGTTTCGATGTATTTGTAGAGGTGTTCTTCAAAATACCGCTGGCCGAACATTGGATTGGGACCATAACAAAAGATAACTTTTGATGACCGTTGAAAATAATGTATGCGATTGCACGTAATGTACTAAAAGGTGCTATCATACTATCAGTGATGCACAAGATCCCATCACAATGATGCAGTTAAGAGTGATTGGGTGAGAGTAGTACTAGGATGGTTAACGTCACGGGAAGTCCTTCTGTTGTTCCTTTTTTTTTGTTTTTTTTCCTTCCTTTAGAAAACACAACAATTTTGTAGCGTCATAACTCTTACACTGCAGAGAACTATGCGTCTATCAATACAAATTATAA
Source organism: Lepidium sativum (assembly GCA_023374145.1). Taxonomy (NCBI): domain Eukaryota; kingdom Viridiplantae; phylum Streptophyta; class Magnoliopsida; order Brassicales; family Brassicaceae; genus Lepidium; species Lepidium sativum. The sequence goes on along the minus strand of JAKUCM010000882.1, from coordinate 16,663 downwards.
AACCCCTTAGAGAGAACCACGTCCTAGAAATGTAACAATGTACCAAAATTTTGGTGCCTCTTTTTGTTATTTTGTGATTGGGACCAAAATTTAGTAATATAAAGTTGTTTGTCCTTGTAATTTTGGATGTATTCAGATATGCTTTGCTAGACCGACTACCGGCCAAACTTTGTATTGAGACCCATAAAAATACAACTCTTTAAAATCGTGGAAAAGGATATGCACTTGTACCTCACATATGACCGGGTCCGATCATACCACAACTAATACATCATATCCCATCAGACCTGCATAGTTAAGCATGCTTAGGTGAGATTTGTACTAGGAATGGTGACCCCCAAGGAAGTCCTCATGATTCACACCTTTTTTGTTATCTAATTTTTTTGTTCTTTTTTTCTTGAATGAGATATTACAACACTTTCATAGCATTGTAACTTTTTGAACGTAGAGAACTACTCGTCCTTCAAAACCATTCCCGAAAGTCCCAAAGGAGAGTATCATTCGCTACGTTACAAATTCAAAATTTGCAATCTAGTGCATCTTTTGGCTATTTTTGTGATATGCACCAAAATTCTAGAACATAAAACTATTTATACTCGTAGTTTTCGATGTATTCGGATACGGATTCTTTGACTACCAATGGACAAAACATATAGTGGGGCCCGCAACAAAAGAAAACTATTGATGATTGCCGAAAAGGATGTCAGCGCTTGCATGTCGTGTACTAACAAATACCATCATACTAGCACTAATGCACAAGAACCCATTCAAATGCTATAATTAAGAGTGCTTGGACGGGGGAGTAGTACTAGAATGGGTAACATCCATGGAACTCTTCGTGTTGCTTGACTTATTTTTTGTTTTATTGCATGAGAAAATTAGTGCTTTCGTTAGTTTTAGATCTCAATGTTTGCGATCTTATTTCTCTTTTAGGTATTTTTGTTACCTGCACCGTAATTCTTGATCATAAAATTGTTTTTACTCATGGTTTTGATGTATTTGTAGATGTGTTCTTCAAACTACCGCTGGCCGAACATTGGATTTGGACCAAAACAAAAGAAACTCTTGATGACCGTTGAAACTGATGTATGCGATTGCACCTAAAGTACTAAAAGGTGCTATCATACTATCAGTGATGCACAATGCTGCAGTTAAGAGTGTTTGGGTGAGAGTAGTACTAGGATGGGCAACCAACCGGGAAGTCCTTCTGTTGTTCCTTTTTTTTTTTTTGGTTTTTTTCCTTCCATAAGAAAACACAACACTTTCGTAGTGTCGTAACACTTAGACTGTAAAGAACTATGCGTCTGTCAATACAAATGATAAAGCCCCTTAGAGAGAACCACGTCTTGGAAATGTAACAATGTACCAAAATTTTGGTGCCTCTTTTTGTTATTTTGTGATAGGGACCAAAATTTTGTAATATAAAGTTGTTTGTCCTTGTAATTTTTATCTATTCAGATATACGTTCTTAGACCGACTACTGGCCAAACTTTGTATTGAGACCCATAAAAAATAGAAATCTTTATAATCGTGGAAAAGGATATGCACTTGTACCTCACATATGACCGGGTCCGATCATACCACAAATAATACATTATATCCCATCAGACCTGCATAGTTAAGCTTGCTTGGGTGAAAGTTGTACTAGGAATGGTGATCTCCGAGGAAGTCCTCATGATTCACACCTTTTTTGTTATCTTATTTTTTTTCTTGCATGAAATATTACAACACTTCCTTAGCATTGTAACTTTTAGAACGTAGAGAACTACTCGTCCTTCAAAACCATTCCCGAAAGTCCCAAAGGAGAGAATCATTCGCTACGTTACAAATTCAAAATTTGCGATATAGTGCATCTTTTGGCTATTTTTGTGATATGCACCAAAATTCTAGAACATAAAACTATTTATACTCGTAGTTTTCGATGTATTCGGATATGGATTCTTTGACTACCGATGGACAAAAAATACAGTGGGACCCACAACAAAAGAAAACTATTGATGGTTGCTGAAAACGATGTATGTGCTTGCACGTCGTGTACTAACAAATACGATCATACTAGCACTAATGCACAAGAAGCCATTCAAATGCTATAATTAAGAGTGCTTGGCCGGGGGAGTAGTACACGGATGGGTAACATTCATGGTAGTCTTCGTGTTGCTTGCCTTTTTTTTGTTTTTATTGCATGAGAAAATTAGCGTTTTCGTTAGTTGTAGATCTCATTGTTTGCGATCTTGTTTCTGTTTTAGCTATTTTTGTTATCTGCACCGTAATTCTAGATCATGAAATTGTTTTTATTCATGGTTTCGATGTATTTGTAGATGTGTTCTTCAAACTACCGATGGCCGAACATTGAATTGGGACCATAACAAAAGATAACTTTTGATGACCGTTGAAAATGATGTATGCGATTATACGTAATGTACTAAAATGTGCTATCATACTATCAGTGATGCACAAGATCCCATCACAATGCTGCAGTTAAGAGTGATTGGGTGAGAGTAGTACTAGGATGGTTAACGTCACGGGAAGTCCTTCTGTTGTTCCTTTTTTTTTTGTTTTTTTTCCTTCCATTAGAAAACCCAACAATTTTGTAGCGTCATAACTCTTACACTGCAGAGAACTATGCGTCTATCAATACAAATTATAAAACCCCTTAGAGAGAACCACGTCCTAGAAATGTAACAATGTACCAAAATTTTGGTGCCTCTTTTTGTTATTTTGTGATAGGGACCAAAATTTTGTAATATAAAGTTGTTTGTCCTTGTAATATTTATATATTCAGATATGCGTTCTTAGACCGACTACTGGCCAAACTTTTTATTGAGACCCATAAAAAATAGAAATCTTTATAATCGTGGAAAAGGATATGCACTTGTACCTCACATATGACCGGGTCCGATCATACCACAAATAATACATCATATCCCATCGGATCTACATAGTTAAGCATGCTTAGGTGAAAGTTGTACTACGAATGGAGACCTCCAAGGAAGTCCTCATGATTCACACCTTTTTTATTATCTTCTTTTTTGTTAATTTTTTTTTCTTGCATGAGATATTACAACACTTTCATAGCGTTGTAACTTTTAGAACGTAGAGAACTACTCGTCCAAGCGATTCCCGAAAGTCCCAAAGGAGAGTATCATTCGCTACGTTACAATCTCAAACTTTGCGATCTAGTGCATCTTTTGGCTATTTTTGTGATATGCACCAAAATTCTAGAACATAAAACTATTTATACTCGTAGTTTTCGATGTATTCGGATATGGATTCTTTGACTACCGATGGACAAAAAGTACAGTGGGACCCACAACAAAAGAAAACTATTGATGGTTGCTGAAAACGATGTATGTGCTTGCACGTCGTGTACTAACCAATACGATCATACTAGCACTAATGCACAAGAACCCATTCAAATGCTATAATTGAGAGTGCTTGGCCGGGGGAGTAGTACCAGGATGGGTAACATCCATGGAAGTCTTTGTGTTGCTTGCCTTTTTTTTGTTTTTATTGCATGAGAAAATTAGCACTTTCGTTAGTTGTAGATCTCATTGTTTGGGATCTTGTTTCTCTTTGAGCTATTTTTGTTACTGCACCGTAATTCTAGATCATGAAATTGTTTTTACTCATGGTTTCGATGTATTTGTAGAGGTGTTCTTCAAAATACCGCTGGCCGAACATTGGATTGGGACCATAACAAAAGATAACTTTTGATGACCGTTGAAAATAATGTATGCGATTGCACGTAATGTACTAAAAGGTGCTATCATACTATCAGTGATGCACAAGATCCCATCACAATGATGCAGTTAAGAGTGATTGGGTGAGAGTAGTACTAGGATGGTTAACGTCACGGGAAGTCCTTCTGTTGTTCCTTTTTTTTTTGTTTTTTTTCCTTCCTTTAGAAAACACAACAATTTTGTAGCGTCATAACTCTTACACTGCAGAGAACTATGCGTCTATCCATACAAATTATAAAACCCCTTAGAGAGAACCACGTCCTGGAAATGTAACAATGTACCAAAATTTTGGTGCCTCTTTTTGTTATTTTGTGATTGGGACCAAAATTTAGTAATATAAAGTTGTTTGTCCTTGTAATTTTGGATGTATTCAGATATGCTTTGCTAGACCGACTACCGGCCAAACTTTGTATTGAGACCCATAAAAAATACAACTCTTTATAATCGTGGAAAAGGATATGCACTTGTACCTCACATATGACCGGGTCCGATCATACCACAACTAATACATCATATCCCATCAGACCTGCATAGTTAAGCATGCTTAGGTGAGATTTGTACTAGGAATGGTGACCCCCAAGGAAGTCCTCATGATTCACACCTTTTTTGTTATCTAATTTTTTTGTTCTTTTTTTCTTGCATGAGATATTACAACACTTTCATAGCATTGTAACTTTTTGAACGTAGAGAACTACTCGTCCTTCAAAACCATTCCCGAAAGTCCCAAAGGAGAGTATCATTCGCTACGTTACAAATTCAAAATTTGCGATCTAGTGCATCTTTTGGCTATTTTCGTGATATGCACCAAAATTCTAGAACATAAAACTATCTATACTCGTAGTTTTCGATGTATTCGGATATGGATTCTTTGACTACCAATGGACAAAACATATAGTGGGGCCCGCAACAAAAGAAAATTATTGATGATTGCCGAAAAGGATGTCAGCGCTTGCATGTCGTGTACTAACAAATACCATCATACTAGCACTAATGCACAAGAACCCATTCAAATGCTATAATTAAGAGTGCTTGGACGGGGGAGTAGTACTAGAATGGGTAACATCCATGGAAGTCTTCGTGTTGCTTGACTTATTTTTTGTTTTATTGCATGAGAAAATTAGTGCTTTCGTTAGTTTTAGATCTCAATGTTTGCGATCTTATTTCTCTTTTAGGTATTTTTGTTACCCGCACCATAATTCTTGATCATAAAATTGTTTTTACTCATGGTTTTGATGTATTTGTAGATGTGTTCTTCAAACTACCGCTGGCCGAACATTGGATTTGGACCAAAACAAAAGAAACTCTTGATGACCGTTGAAACTGATGTATGCGATTGCACCTAAAGTACTAAAAGGTGCTATCATACTATCAGTGATGCACAATGCTGCAGTTAAGACTGTTTGGGTGAGAGTAGTACTAGGATGGGCAACCAACCGGGAAGTCCTTCTGTTGTTCCTTTTTTTTTTTTTGGTTTTTTTCCTTCCATAAGAAAACACAACACTTTCGTAGTGTCGTAACACTTAGACTGTAAAGAACTATGCGTCTGTCAATACAAATGATAAAGCCCCTTAGAGAGAACCACGTCTTGGAAATGTAACAATGTACCAAAATTTTGGTGCCTCTTTTTGTTATTTTGTGATAGGGACCAAAATTTTGTAATATAAAGTTGTTTGTCCTTGTAATTTTTATCTATTCAGATATACGTTCTTAGACCGACTACTGGCCAAACTTTGTATTGAGACCCATAAAAAATAGAAATCTTTATAATCGTGGAAAAGGATATGCACTTGTACCTCACATATGACCGGGTCCGATCATACCACAAATAATACATTATATCCCATCAGACCTGCATAGTTAAGCTTGCTTGGGTGAAAGTTGTACTAGGAATGGTGATCTCCGAGGAAGTCCTCATGATTCACACCTTTTTTGTTATCTTATTTTTTTTCTTGCATGAAATATTACAACACTTTCATAGCATTGTAACTTTTAGAACGTAGAGAACTACTCGTCCTAACGATTCCCGAAAGTCCCAAAGGAGAGTATCATTCGCTACGTTACAATCTCAAACTTTGCAATCTAGTGCATCTTTTGGCTATTTTTGTGATATGCACCAAAATTCTAGAACATAAAACTATTTATACTCGTAGTTTTCGATGTATTCGGATATGGATTCTTTGACTACCGATGGACAAAAAATACAGTGGTGCCCGCAACAAAAGAAAACTATTGATGATTGCCGAAAAGGATGTCAGCGCTTGCATGTCGTGTACTAACAAATACCATCATACTAGGACTAATGCACAAGAACCCATTCAAATGCTATAATTGAGAGTGCTTGGCCGGGGGAGTAGTACTAGAATGGGTAACATCCATGGAAGTCTTCGTGTTGCTTGACTTATTTTTTGTTTTATTGCATGAGAAAATTAGTGCTTTCGTTAGTTTTAGATCTTAATGTTTGCGATCTTATTTCTCTTTTAGGTATTTTTGTTACCTGCACCGTAATTCTTGATCATAAAATTGTTTTTACTCATGGTTTTGATGTATTTGTAGATGTGTTCTTCAAACTACCGCTGGCCGAACATTGGATTTGGACCAAAACAAAAGAAACTCTTGATGACCGTTGAAACTGATGTATGCGATTGCACCTAAAGTACTAAAAGGTGCTATCATACTATCAGTGATGTACAATGCTGCAGTTAAGAGTGTTTGGGTGAGAGTACTACTAGGATGGGCAACCAACCAGGAAGTCCTTCTGTTGTTCCTGTTTTTTTTTTTTTGGTTTTTTTCCTTCCATAAGAAAACACAACACTTTCGTAGTGTCGTAACACTTAGACTGTAAAGAACTATGCGTCTGTCAATACAAATGATAAAGCCCCTTAGAGAGAACCACGTCTTGGAAATGTAACAATGTACCAAAATTTTGGTGCCTCTTTTTGTTATTTTGTGATAGGGACCAAAATTTTGTAATATAAAGTTGTTTGTCCTTGTAATTTTTATCTATTCAGATATACGTTCTTAGACCGACTACTGGCCAAACTTTGTATTGAGACCCATAAAAAATAGAAATCTTTATAATCGTGGAAAAGGATATGCACTTGTACCTCACATATGACCGGGTCCGATCATACCACAAATAATACATTATATCCCATCAGACCTGCATAGTTAAGCTTGCTTGGGTGAAAGTTGTACTAGGAATGGTGATCTCCGAGGAAGTCCTCATGATTCACACCTTCTTTGTTATTTTATTTTTTTTCTTGCATGAAATATTTCAACACTTTCATAGCATTGTAACTTTTAGAACGTAGAGAACTACTCGTCCTTCAAAACCATTCCCGAAAGTCCCAAAGGAGAGAATCATTCGCTACGTTACAAATTCAAAATTTGCGATATAGTGCATCTTTTGGCTATTTTTGTGATATGCACCAAAATTCTAGAACATAAAACTATTTATACTCGTAGTTTTCGATGTATTCGGATATGGATTCTTTGACTACCGATGGGCAAAAAATACAGTGGGACCCACAACAAAAGAAAACTATTGATGGTTGCTGAAAACGATGTATGTGCTTGCACGTCGTGTACTAACCAATACGATCATACTAGCACTAATGCACAAGAAGCCATTCAAATGCTATAATTAAGAGTGCTTGGTCGGGGGAGTAGTACACGGATGGGTAACATTCATGGTAGTCTTCGTGTTGCTTGCCTTTTTTTTGTTTTTATTGCATGAGAAAATTAGCGTTTTCGTTAGTTGTAGATCTCATTGTTTGCGATCTTGTTTCTGTTTTAGCTATTTTTGTTATCTGCACCGTAATTCTAGATCATGAAATTGTTTTTACTCATGGTTTCGATGTATTTGTAGATGTGTTCTTCAAACTACCGCTGGCCGAACATTGAATTGGGACCATAACAAAAGATAACTTTTGATGACCGTTGAAAATGATGTATGCGATTGTACGTAATGTACTAAAATGTGCTATCATACTATCAGTGATGCACAAGATCCCATCACAATGCTGCAGTTAAGAGTGATTGGGTGAGAGTAGTACTAGGATGGTTAACGTCACGAGAAGTCCTTCTGTTGTTCCTTTTTTTTTTGTTTTTTTTCCTTCCATTAGAAAACCCAACAATTTTGTAGCGTCATAACTCTTACACTGCAGAGAACTATGCGTCTATCAATACAAATTATAAAACCCCTTAGAGAGAACCACGTCCTAGAAATGTAACAATGTACCAAAATTTTGGTGCCTCTTTTTGTCATTTTGTGATAGGGACCAAAATTTTGTAATATAAAGTTGTTTGTCCTTGTAATATTTATATATTCAGATATGCGTTCTTAGACCGACTAGTGGCCAAACTTTTTATTGAGACCCATAAAAAATAGAAATCTTTATAATCGTGGAAAAGGATATGCACTTGTACCTCACATATGACCGGGTCCGATCATACCACAAATAATACATCATATCCCATCAGATCTGCATCGTTAAGCATGCTTAGGTGAAAGTTGTACTACGAATGGAGACCTCCAAGGAAGTCCTCATGATTCACACCTTTTTTATTATCTTCTTTTTTGTTAATTTTTTTTTCTTGCATGAGATATTACAACACTTTCATAGCGTTGTAACTTTTAGAACGTAGAGAACTACTCGTCCTAGCGATTCCCGAAAGTCCCAAAGGAGAGTATCATTCGCTACGTTACAATCTCAAACTTTGCGATCTAGTGCATCTTTTGGCTATTTTTGTGATATGCACCAAAATTCTAGAACATAAAACTATTTATACTCGTAGTTTTCGATGTATTCGGATATGGATTCTTTGACTACCGATGGACAAAAAATACAGTGGGACCCACCACAAAAGAAAACTATTGATGGTTGCTGAAAACGATGTATGTGCTTGCACGTCGTGTACTAACCAATACGATCATACTAGCACTAATGCACAAGAACCCATTCAAATGCTATAATTGAGAGTGCTTGGCCGGGGGAGTAGTACCAGGATGGGTAACATCCATGGAAGTCTTTGTGTTGCTTGCCTTTTTTTTGTTTTTATTGCATGAGAAAATTAGGACTTTCGTTAGTTGTAGATCTCATTGTTTGGGATCTTGTTTCTCTTTGAGCTATTTTTGTTACTGCACCGTAATTCTAGATCATGAAATTGTTTTTACTCATGGTTTCGATGTATTTGTAGAGGTGTTCTTCAAAATACCGCTGGCCGAACATTGGATTGGGACCATAACAAAAGATAACTTTTGATGACCATTGAAAATAATGTATGCGATTGCACGTAATGTACTAAAAGGTGCTATCATACTATCAGTGATGCACAAGATCCCATCACAATGATGCAGTTAAGAGTGATTGGGTGAGAGTAGTACTAGGATGGTTAACGTCACGGGAAGTCCTTCTGTTGTTCCTTTTTTTTTTGTTTTTTTTCCTTCCATTAGAAAACACAACAATTTTGTAGCGTCATAACTCTTACACTGCAGAGAACTATGCGTCTATCAATACAAATTATAAAACCCCTTAGAGAGAACCACGTCCTGGAAATGTAACAATGTACCAAAATTTTGGTGCCTCTTTTTGTTATTTTTTGATTGGGACCAAAATTTAGTAATATAAAGTTGTTTTTCCTTGTAATTTTGGATGTATTCAGATATGCTTTGCTAGACCGACTACCGGCCAAACTTTGTATTGAGACCCATAAAAAATACAACTCTTTATAATCGTGGAAAAGGATATGCACTTGTACCTCACATATGACCGGGTCCGATCATACCACAACTAATACATCATATCCCATCAGACCTGCATAGTTAAGCATGCTTAGGTGAGATTTGTACTAGGAATGGTGACCCCCAAGGAAGTCCTCATGATTCACACCTTTTTTGTTATCTAATTTTTTTGTTCTTTTTTTCTTGCATGAGATATTACAACACTTTCATAGCATTGTAACTTTTTGAACGTAGAGAACTACTCGTCCTTCAAAACCATTCCCGAAAGTCCCAAAGGAGAGTATCATTCGCTACGTTACAAATTCAAAATTTGCGATCTAGTTCATCTTTTGGCTATTTTTGTGATATGCACCAAAATTCTAGAACATAAAGCTATCTATACTCGTAGTTTTCGATGTATTCGGATATGGATTCTTTGACTACCAATGGACAAAACATATAGTGGGGCCCGCAACAAAAGAAAATTATTGATGATTGCCGAAAAGGATGTCAGCGCTTGCATGTCGTGTACTAACAAATACCATCATACTAGCACTAATGCACAAGAACCCATTCAAATGCTATAATTAAGAGTGCTTGGACGGGGGAGTAGTACTAGAATGGGTAACATCCATGGAAGTCTTCGTGTTGCTTGACTTATTTTTTGTTTTATTGCATGAGAAAATTAGTGCTTTCGTTAGTTTTAGATCTCAATGTTTGCGATCTTATTTCTCTTTTAGGTATTTTTGTTACCCGCACCGTAATTCTTGATCATAAAATTGTTTTTACTCATGGTTTTGATGTATTTGTAGATGTGTTCTTCAAACTACCGCTGGCCGAACATTGGATTTGGACCAAAACAAAAGAAAATCTTGATGACCGTTGAAACTGATGTATGCGATTGCACCTAAAGTACTAAAAGGTGCTATCATACTATCAGTGATGCACAATGCTGCAGTTAAGAGTGTTTGGGTGAGAGTAGTACTAGGATGGGCAACCTACCGGGATGTCCTTCTGTTGTTCCTTTTTTTTTTTTGGTTTTTTTCCTTCCATAAAAAACACAACACTTTCGTAGTGTCGTAACACTTAGACTGCAAAGAACTATGCGTCGGTCAATACAAATGATAAAGCCCCTTAGAGAGAACCACGTCTTGGAAATGTAACAATGTACCAAAATTTTGGTGCCTCTTTTTGTTATTTTGTGATAGGGACCAAAATTTTGTAATATAAAGTTGTTTGTCCTTGTAATTTTTATCTATTCAGATATACGTTCTTAGACCGACTACTGGCCAAACTTTGTATTGAGACCCATAAAAAATAGAAATCTTTATAATCGTGGAAAAGGATATGCACTTGTACCTCACATATGACCGGGTCCGATCATACCACAAATAATACATTATATCCCATCAGACCTGCATAGTTAAGCTTGCTTGGGTGAAAGTTGTACTAGGAATGGTGATCTCCGAGGAAGTCCTCATGATTCACACCTTTTTTGTTATCTTATTTTTTTTCTTGCATGAGATATTACAACACTTTCATAGCATTGTAACTTTTAGAACGTAGAGAACTACTCGTCCTTGAAAACCATTCCCGAAAGTCCCAAAGGAGAGAATCATTCGCTACGTTACAAATTCAAAATTTGCGATATAGTGCATCTTTTGGCTATTTTTGTGATATGCACCAAAATTCTAGAACATAAAACTATTTATACTCGTAGTTTTCGATGTATTCGGATATGGATTCTTTGACTACCAATGGACAAAACATATAGTGGGGCCCGCAACAAAACAAAACTATTGATGATTGCCGAAAAGGATGTCAGCGCTTGCATGTCGTGTACTAACAAATACGATCATACTAGCACTAATGCACAAGAAGCCATTCAAATTCTATAATTAAGAGTGCTTGGCCGGGGGAGTAGTACACGGATGGGTAACATTCATGGTAGTCTTCGTGTTGCTTGCCTTTTTTTTGTTTTAATTGCATGAGAAAATTAGCGTTTTCGTTAGTTGTAGATCTCATTGTTTGCGATCTTGTTTCTGTTTTAGCTATTTTTGTTATCTGCACCGTAATTCTAGATCATGAAATTGTTTTTACTCATGGTTTCGATGTATTTGTAGATGTCTTCTTCAAACTACCGCTGGCCGAACATTGAATTGGGACCATAACAAAAGATAACTTTTGATGACCGTTGAAAATGATGTATGCGATTGTACGTAATGTACTAAAATGTGCTATCATACTATCAGTGATGCACAAGATCCCATCACAATGCTGCAGTTAAGAGTGATCGGGTGAGAGTAGTACTAGGATGGTTAACGTCACGGGAAGTCCTTCTGTTGTTCCTTTTTTTTTTGTTTTTTTCCTTCCATTAGAAAACACAACAATTTTGTAGCGTCATAACTCTTACACTGCAGAGAACTATGCGTCTATCAATACAAATTATAAAACCCCTTAGAGAGAACCACGTCCTAGAAATGTAACAATGTACCAAAATTTTGGTGCCTCTTTTTGTTATTTTGTGATAGGGACCAAAATTTTGTAATATAAAGTTGTTTGTCCTTGTAATATTTATATATTCAGGTATGCGTTCTTAGACCGACTAGTGGCCAAACTTTTTATTGAGACCCATAAAAAATAGAAATCTTTATAATCGTGGAAAAGGATATGCACTTGTACCTCACATATGACCGGGTCCGATCATACCACAAATAATACATCATATCCCATCAGATCTGCATAGTTAAGCATGCTTAGGTGAAAGTTGTACTACGAATGGAGACCTCCAAGGAAGTCCTCATGATTCACACCTTTTTTATTATCTTCTTTTTTGTTAATTTTTTTTTCTTGCATGAGATATTACAACACTTTCATAGCGTTGTAACTTTTAGAACGTAGAGAACTACTCGTCCTAGCGATTCCCGAAAGTCCCAAAGGAGAGTATCATTCGCTACGTTACAATCTCAAACTTTGCGATCTAGTGCATCTTTTGGCTATTTTTGTGATATGCACCAAAATTCTAGAACATAAAACTATTTATACTCGTAGTTTTCGATGTATTCGGATATGGATTCTTTGACTACCGATGGACAAAAAATACAGTGGGACCCACAACAAAAGAAAACTATTGATGGTTGCTGAAAACGATGTATGTGCTTGCACGTCGTGTACTAACCAATACGATCATACTAGCACTAATGCACAAGAAGCCATTCAAATGCTATAATTAAGAGTGCTTGGCCGGGGGAGTAGTACACGGATGGGTAACATTCATGGTAGTCTTCGTGTTGCTTGCCTTTTTTTTGTTTTTATTGCATGAGAAAATTAGCGTTTTCGTTAGTTGTAGATCTCATTGTTTGCGATCTTGTTTCTGTTTTAGCTATTTTTGTTATCTGCACCGTAATTCTAGATCATGAAATTGTTTTTACTCATGGTTTCGATGTATTTGTAGAGGTGTTCTTCAAAATACCGCTGGCCGAACATTGGATTGGGACCATAACAAAAGATAACTTTTGATGACCGTTGAAAATAATGTATGCGATTGCACGTAATGTACTAAAAGGTGCTATCATACTATCAGTGATGCACAAGATCCCATCACAATGATGCAGTTAAGAGTGATTGGGTGAGAGTAGTACTAGGATGGTTAACGTCACGGGAAGTCCTTCTGTTGTTCCTTTTTTTTTTGTGTTTTTTCCTTCCATTAGAAAACACAACAATTTTGTAGCGTCATAACTCTTACACTGCAGAGAACTATGCGTCTATCAATACAAATTATAAAACCCCTTAGAGAGAACCACGTCCTGGAAATGTAACAATGTACCAAAATTTTGGTGCCTCTTTTATTTATTTTGTGATTGGGACCAAAATTTAGTAATATAAAGTTGTTTGTCCTTGTAATTTTGGATGTATTCAGATATACTTTGCTAGACCGACTACCGGCCAAACTTTGTATTGAGACCCATAAAAAATACAACTCTTTATAATCGTGGAAAAGGATATGCACTTGTACCTCACATATGACCGGGTCCGATCATACCACAAATAATACATTATATCCCATCAGACCTGCATAGTTAAGCTTGCTTGGGTGAAAGTTGTACTAGGAATGGTGATCTCCGAGGAAGTCCTCATGATTCACACCTTCTTTGTTATCTTATTTTTTTTCTTGCATGAAATATTACAACACTTTCATAGCATTGTAACTTTTAGAACGTAGAGAACTACTCGTCCTTCAAAACCATTCCCGAAAGTCCCAAAGGAGAGAATCATTCGCTATGTTACAAATTCAAAATTTGCGATATAGTGCATCTTTTGGCTATTTTTGTGATATGCAAGAAAATTCTAGAACATAAAACTATTTATACTCGTAGTTTTCGATGTATTCGGATATGGATTCTTTGACTACCGATGGACAAAAAATACAGTGGGACCCACAACAAAAGAAAACTATTGATGGTTGCTGAAAACGATGTATGTGCTTGCACGTCGTGTACTAACAAATACGATCATACTAGCACTAATGCACAAGAAGCCATTCAAATTCTATAATTAAGAGTGCTTGGCCGGGGGAGTAGTACCAGGATGGGTAACATCCATGGAAGTCTTCGTGTTGCTTGCCTTTTTTTTGTTTTTATTGCATGAGAAAATTAGGACTTTCGTTAGTTGTAGATCTCATTGTTTGGGATCTTGTTTCTCTTTGAGCTATTTTTGTTACTGCACCGTAATTCTAGATCATGAAATTTTTTTTACTCATGGTTTCGATGTATTTGTAGAGGTGTTCTTCAAAATACCGCTGGCCGAACATTAGATTGGGACCATAACAAAAGATAACTTTTGATGATCGTTGAAAATAATGTATGCGATTGCACGTAATGTACTAAAAGGTGCTATCATACTATCAGTGATGCACAAGATCCCATCACAATGATGCAGTTAAGAGTGATTGGGTGAGAGTAGTACTAGGATGGTTAACGTCACGGGAAGTCCTTCTGTTGTTCCTTTTTTTTTGTGTTTTTTCCTTCCATTAGAAAACACAACAATTTTCTAGCGTCATAACTCTTACACTGCAGAGAACTATGCGTCTATCAATACAAATTATAAAACCCCTTAGAGAGAACCACGTCCTGGAAATGTAACAATGTACCAAAATTTTGGTGCCTCTTTTTGTTATTTTGTGATTGGGACCAAAATTTAGTAATATAAAGTTGTTTGTCCTTGTAATTTTGGATGTATTCAGATATGCTTTGCTAGACCGACTACCGGCCAAACTTTGTATTGAGACCCATAAAAAATACAAATCTTTATAATCGTGGAAAAGGATATGCACTTGTACCTCACATATGACCGGGTCCGATCATACCACAACTAATACATCATATCCCATCAGACCTGCATAGTTAATCATGCTTAGGTGAGATTTGTACTAGGAATGGTGACCCCCAAGGAAGTCCTCATGATTCACACCTTTTTTGTTATCTAATTTTTTTGTTCTTTTTTTCTTGCATGAGATATTACAACACTTTCATAGCATTGTAACTTTTTGAACGTAGAGAACTACTCGTCCTTCAAAACCATTCCCGAAAGTCCCAAACGAGAGTATCATTCGCTACGTTACAAATTCAAAATTTGCGATCTAGTGCATCTTTTGGCTATTTTTGTGATATGCACCAAAATTCTAGAACATAAAACTATTTGTACTCGTAGTTTTCGATGTATTCGGATATGGATTCTTTGACTACCAATGGACAAAACATATAGTGGGGGCCCGCAACAAAAGAAAACTATTGATGATTGCCGAAAAGGATGTCAGCGCTTGCATGTCGTGTACTAACAAATACCATCATACTAGCACTAATGCACAAGAACCCATTCAAATGCTATAATTAAGAATGCTTGGACGGGGGAGTAGTACTAGAATGGGTAACATCCATGGAATTCTTCGTGTTGCTTGACTTATTTTTTGTTTTATTGCATGAGAAAATTAGTGCTTTCATTAGTTTTAGATCTCAATGTTTGCGATCTTATTTCTCTTTTAGGTATTTTTGTTACCCGCACCGTAATTCTTGATCATAAAATTGTTTTTACTCATGGTTTTGATGTATTTGTAGATGTGTTCTTCAAACTACCGCTGGCCGAACATTGGATTTGGACCATAACAAAAGAAACTCTTGATGACCGTTGAAACTGATGTATGCGATTGCACCTAAAGTACTAAAAGGTGCTATCATACTATCAGTGATGCACAATGCTGCAGTTAAGAGTGTTTGGGTGAGAGTAGTACTAGGATGGGCAACCTACCGGGAAGTCCTTCTGTTGTTCCTGTTTTTTTTTTTTTGGTTTTTTTCCTTCCATAAGAAAACACACCACTTTCGTAGTGTCGTAACACTTAGACTGTAAAGAACTATGCGTCTGTCAATACAAATGATAAAGCCCCTTAGAGAGAACCACGTCTTGGAAATGTAACAATGTACCAAAATTTTGGTGCCTCTTTTTGTTATTTTGTGATAGGGACCAAAATTTTGTAATATAAAGTTGTTTGTCCTTGTAATTTTTATCTATTCAGATATACGTTCTTAGACCGACTACTGGCCAAACTTTGTATTGAGACCCATAAAAAATAGAAATCTTTATAATCGTGGAAAAGGATATGCACTTGTACCTCACATATGACCGGGTCCGATCATACCACAAATAATACATTATATCCCATCAGACCTGCATAGTTAAGCTTGCTTGGGTGAAAGTTGTACTAGGAATGGTGATCTCCGAGGAAGTCCTCATAATTCACACCTTTTTTGTTATCTTATTTTTTTTCTTGCATGAGATATTACAACACTTTCATAGCATTGTAACTTTTAGAACGTAGAGAACTACTCGTCCTTCAAAACCATTCCCGAAAGTCCCAAAGGAGAGAATCATTCGCTACGTTACAAATTCAAAATTTGCGATATAGTGCATCTTTTGGCTATTTTTGTGATATGCAAGAAAATTCTAGAACATAAAACTATTTATACTCGTAGTTTTCGATGTATTCGGATATGGATTCTTTGACTACCGATGGACAAAAAATACAGTGGGACCCACAACAAAAGAAAACTATTGATGGTTGCTGAAAACGATGTATGTGCTTGCACGTCGTGTACTAACAAATACGATCATACTAGCACTAATGCACAAGAAGCCATTCAAATTCTAT
>JAKUCM010000881.1:0-27500 GCA_023374145.1 Lepidium sativum | reverse complement strand
TCTTTGTGCAGTAGATGTCACAATCTTGACGAAGAAGTTGAGGAGCACGAGCCACACTATCCCATTCCAGATCGATGCAAACGAAAAATCCCATTTTTTAACCTTCCCATGAAACAAAACAACGAAATTTCAATTTGAATGTTTTCTAAAATCCTATTTTCATGAAGATCCATCAGTGAAAAACTTCATAGTTTAATGTAAAACAACTAAAGTTCATAAAGAATGAAATAAAGTAGAAAATTGTTACTTACCTTAATATGAGATGGAACAGGAGATGGTGCGTCAATATACTTTTCTTTCATGGCGTGGAGTTTGGCTGTGAGTCCAGGCAACATAGAAGCCAAACCCGGGACATGGCTAAGTATCCAGATCAGCTCGTTCTCCATCCAATCCAGCAGTTGGTTATTACAAATGCAGATGATAAATATCGTCTTCATTTAGGAAAGAGCACAAAAGTAGCAATGTTAAAAACCATAGATTGTCATAATTGAATTTATGAGAAAAGGGGTTCTCACCTGTATGTGAGTTTTGATGATAGCCTTTCCAATTAAAGTCGCCAAAAAGAATTCCCAAAATGGAATTCCAAATTGTCCACACATTATACCAGCGAGATCAAACAAAGGATTTGGGACCTGCAGTCAAATAGAAGTAGTGTGCTATGGTAAATCCTAATTCAAAGTATTGACCAAGATGCTAATAAATAAGGTCCAAACTACTATATCCTAAAAGCAGAAGAAAATACAAGGCATGGTAAATACCAGTCATACTTAGTTGATATGCAGAACGCAAATTAAAATAACGTATGAGAACTGACCGAAGCAAGAACCAAGACAGTGAAGAAATTCAAGTGCTGTGAATGGGTTAATAACCAACGCTTAATCCGGTTCAGGTAAGTCGCCATAAATCCGCTATCCTCAGATGGAGAAGCATCTAATTCTTCCATACCATCCACTGTGCTCCCAGAAATACTAGCTGCAACAAATTTAGATAGCCAAACCAGGATAAACAACCGAGAACTATGCACACACATTGGCGAATTATAGACTCTATCCAATGCCAAAAATCAAGAGAAACATATATAGGGAGGCAATATATGAACCTGCCCTAGAGATGAAATATGGAGGAAGCTCCCCAAGGGCTGTCCCAATACCCCATAAAATCGCCTCCAGTTGGACTTGGGGCAATATGCTGGTAAGGGGCACACGTGATCCAGCAGCTGATATTATTAGAGGGGGGCCGAATTCTGAACAAGATTTATCAAGCCACGAGGGAACCCTTTTCAACTGTATTGTATCATATGGTGCAGATTTTAGATCAACGCGGCCACATTGCGTTGCTTTTAATGTGAACAATGCAATGTGTGGACCCAAATAGAGAACGAAAGTGTGGAGACCAGATCCTATAGAAGAAAATAAAAGTAATAAGTCTGCTGTAAGTTGCTTCTATGTACGGAATAAAATTAAGGTTTGTTGTGTGACTAACCAAGACCAATAGAAGATGCGACACCAAGTGCTATCCACCACAAGCTATATCGTACATACTCTAATACTTCTTCGACATGCTGTAAGAAAAAAGTACACAAATGTTGAATCACGAAATACAGTCAGGGAAAGTCTTGACTGAATGAAGAAGCAATCCTAAGGAGTTTTACCTTTCCATGAGGTCCATCAACAGTCACAAGCAAACCACCAGATGCCACTAACAAAGTGGTTATAAGTATGAACCAACCTCCGTGAGCCAGTAGATACGATATAGATCGCTTGATGTACTGAATAGTAGCCTCAAAAAACAACATCAATGTATTGAAAGGTTGTGTCGTCAACGTAAGATTCTCTACTTCCTTCTCATGCTTTTTACGCAGAGCTGCAAGTTTAACAGAAATCACATGCGTCCCACACAATGTGAGTCTCCTAATTCAGCTAATGGATTATATGAAATCTACAACTTCTCTTTTTGTATGGCTTACAATCAAATGAAACTATGGACTAGACCTATCAAAACCGATATAAGTGAACATAGATAAAGGTTAGCCTTTCTCCTCCATTACCTTCATACAACCTAAGCTAAAAGATTGATGACTTATCCAATATCACTAATCTAAAAGTATAAATCTAATTGGTTCACATCATCAATATTCACAATCCTCACTGATTCTACACCAAAGAAATCAAAAGCCATGATTTAGATCTCGAAACCATAAGCAACAAGCCTTTAATCCTAACTTTCTTCTCTGGTAAGAATGAATTGGAACTAATCTTAATGAGACAATAGATCAAAAACCCGAAAAAGAAGAAACTTGCCTGAGATCGCAACATCAGAAGAAGAACTCGCAACCGCGGCGGATCCCATGTTCTGTTTCTGTGAATAACCTAACTAAAGCAAAAACTATATCTCAACTGGGTAAAGAAAAGGATTTTTAACATAGATTCCAATAGTTTGAAGGATATTAGAACATGGGTTTTGGTCGAATTCAGGAACGGTAGTGTAGAGAATACAAGATTGCTTGGAAAGTGGACACCAAAAAGGAAACAATTTTTTATTTAATAATAGATTTTTGTTTTTGTTTTTGTAACATGACGTGTGGGTTTGGTTGAGATAGAGAAACAAAACACAGATGAGAGATGGGGAAATGGCAAAATATTGTCTCAACTTTTTTATTCGTCTCAAATTCAACATGAATTAATAGATCTGATATTAAACGTAAAAAAATTTAAATTTACTACATAAACTTTTAATTTTTGTCAAAATCAACATTGACTAAAAAGAGGGTTAGTCAACCGTGTCATTAAGTTAACTTTGTCTACATATGTATAATGACGTGGTTTAATTAACAAAGAGAACGACATCGTTTCTGGGAAAATGGCCAAAACAACATCGTTTCTCTACAGAGCCAAACGATGTCAACCTGATTTTTTAAACGACAAAGACATCGTTTCTCAATTTAGGGTTTCTCTCAAGAACTCTTTCGTTTCGTCTTTGTCACTTTCAACTCGAACTTTCTAAAATCGGGTAAATTGAAAGTTGATTAGTAGATTGTGAGATTCTGGTGGAGAGAGAAGCTTCAAAAATAGAGGATTACGAAAGAGAAAGAGGCGTAATAATACAAGTTTAAGCAATGAGGTATTTTTCATATTTCTTAACTTGTCTTTATTTATTATTATAAGTATTGAATTTTGATGCTTACCTTTATGTTGCGATAATTACAATAGATTAAGGAATTGCTGAATATTAAGGAGTTTAAGTTGTATATTCACAAATTGTTTCAATGAAATTTAAGTTTATTTGTGTATTTCTTTTCAGCAACGGTGATAATGTATCTTTTAATGTGATGAGTGGAGGCTATTGGGTGAAGACCATCGAAAATGGAGTAACCTATTTTGGAGGTGAGTTTCAAGTTGTTGAGTGTACAGTAGTAAGCATATTAGATAGGTTAAGGGATTTGGTAGATGGTGGCTTATATGATTGTAAGATCTGTTACAACCTCCCATTTGAAAATTTGAATGAGAGGAAGGTTTTATCTAGTGATGATAGTGATAATATAAAGAAGATGGCTGAAGCTGCTAAGTGGACAACTCTAGTTAATATTTTTGTTGTGAACATTATGGAGTATTTAGATGATATTGTGATGGATGAGCCAACTACAGCTGATTTACGATTTGAGAGTCCATTAGAAAATATTGTATTAAGTGAAGAGG
The DNA here is from genome assembly GCA_023374145.1 of Lepidium sativum. Lineage (NCBI taxonomy): Eukaryota > Viridiplantae > Streptophyta > Magnoliopsida > Brassicales > Brassicaceae > Lepidium > Lepidium sativum. Next base: position 23,805 of record JAKUCM010000881.1, on the reverse strand, counting down.
ATAGTGATTATTTTGACTATCATCATACACCTCCGAATTCAGGTAGTGAGGAAGATGATGATGATTGAGTGAGATGCAAGAGAGGTAGTGGTATTCTGAAGCTAAGAAAAGTGTTTGATGGGGTTGATGACTTCAAAGAAGCTTTAGTGGATTATGTTCTAAAAGAAAAGTGGAATATAATGTTGAGTAAATGGGCAATAAATCAGTCTGGTGCAAAGTGTGGTATGGATGGTTGTCGTTGGAATATATTATGCTCTTATGAAGATCCAGTTGGCAAATGGATGGTTAAGACCTATGTAGATGAGCACACTTGTTTGTCAAATGGATGGTTGGAATATATAATGCTCTTTTTGGATGATTTAAGGAACGATCGAGAGATGAAGCCAAAGGCTATACAAGGCCAGCTGCTTCAGAAATACGGTTTACTGACAACTAATGACATATTTCGCAAAGCAAAGGCAAATGCATTGTTGATAATACAAAAGGAACATGGTGAGCAGTTCTTTAGACTGAAAGACTACAGGACAAAGCTTTTAAGGTACTATTTCTGTGATTTTAGTAATTATTGTATGTTTGTTTTCATTTAGAAATGCATGTGGGTATGTACTTTAAGTTCTATTTCTTGCAGAGCAAACGAAGGGTCCACTGTTGACTTAGAAACATATTTTGGAGATGATGGTTCAGAGTTTAATAGAAGAATATATGTATGCTTTGATGTGGTCAAGAAGGCATGGTTACTTTGGTGTCAACCTATATTTGGCTTGGATGGATGCTTCTTGAAGTGCAATTTAAAAGGACAGTTGTTGGCAGCAGTTGGAAGAGATGCTAACAATGGGATGTTCCCCATTGTGTGGGCTGTTGTGGATGTAGAGAATGAGGAGAATTGGAGTTGGTTCATGAAAAAACTCAAGGCTTATTTACAGTTAAGAGACACTTAGGGGTTTACTATCATATATGATAGGCAAAAGGTATTTCTTAGACTTTTTGTGTTTGTTTTATATGTTTGGTTGTCAAGTAATAATATAATGTTACATGGACTGTTGAATGCTGCACACAACGAACTTCCCCACGTTGAGCATAGGATGTGTGCTCGACATGTCTATGGTAATTTAATGAAGAAATTTCCTAACCAACATGACATGAAGAGACTCTTTTGGTGACTTGCAGAGAGTTACACTCGTCAAGAGTACGAGACAAGTCTTGAGAACATCAAAAATTACGACATTGGACTGTATAAAGCCGTAATGGAAAGGAATCCAAAGAATTGTAGCATTGCATTTTGCTCAACAGCTGCTTCTTGTATCGATATTCATAACAACATTTCGGAGTCCTTCAACAATGCAATTGATCCGGCAAGGTATCTTCCAATGGTAGAGATGCTGGAAACAATTAAAAGGAAAGCCATGATTCAAAACAATGTTAGGAGGACACAAGCAGAAAGACATCAAGCAAGATTCACACAAAATATCATGGAGATGATAGAAGTTGAGCAAAACAAAGCTATTACATTCTGTAAGATGATTCATGGATCAGATGGGAGGTGTGAAGTTCTTGAGCTTGGTCAGCCAATGAGCATAAATATGAGAACAATAGAGTGTGCATGTAGGAGGTGGCAGATGAGTGGAGTGCCATGCCCCTTTAGAGTAACCTCAGAGAAGAAGCTTAACAAAGAGGATTACATCTCCTCATGATTTCTTAATGCAAGACAACAACACATATATGGTGAGTCTTAGACCGGTGAATGAGATTCAATATTGGAAAAAGAGTGACTCTATTATCTTGCCTCCTCCAAGTATGATTGGACAGCTTGAAAACAAAACTTGAAGGAAACCAAAACCGAAGAGAAAAAATGTCGGATTGAGTCTCCGACAAAGAAGGCATCAAGAAAAAAGCGAGTTATGCATTATGGACGGTGTGGACTCGTTGGTCAAAATTCTAAAAAATGCAAGAACATTGGGGTTCCATTAATGAGAACAAGGAAGAAGTCAACCGAAAGAGGTGAAAAATATGAGGGCTATGAATCTCTTTGTGATTCTATTAACTTAGACGTTGGAGAAGGATGAAGTCAGCCTACACAAAATAAGTGAGGTAAGAACTATCAATTATAAGATGCTTAATGAATTACACATTCAAATTGAATCAGAGAGGTCCGAATTCACACGGATGTCCTAGAATTACTTTTTTTTAATATGTATTTAGTGTAGTGTCTGTAGTTTGTTGATTATTGTTTGTAGTTCGTTGCAAGTTTTAAGAGACATATGGTTATATGTGGAGATGTGACCGTGTGGAGCTTTTTATGTTTAGACATTTGTTGCTCTTTTAGAGCTTTCTTTGAAGCTTTTGATTACCATACTTTTGTTGCTCTTTTGTTGATCATTTTGAACTTCTCTTATTATGAAAAACTTCTTTATTTCATTGTTGTTGTGATCTATAAACATGTTAAAACTAAGCAGATTGAATTTCTTACGTTTAACTCTGAAAAATACCAGGTCCATTAATTCATGTTGAATTTAGCACGACGAAAAAAATTAAGACAATTTTTGGCTGTTTCTCTTTGTTAATTAATCGACCTGATTTTTTAAAAACTATGTCATTATACACGTGTAAACATAGTTAACTTAATGACGGTATATTAATTGTTGACTAATCTTCCATTTAGGTAATGTTGATTTTGACAAAAATCATTTGAATTTTTTACATTTAATTCTGAAAAATACCAGATCTATTAATTTATGTTGAATTTACCACGATGCAAAAAATTGGACAGTATTTGGCCATTTTCCCGATGAAAGATAGATATTTGTATTTGCAACGAGAAAGAGATATGGAATCTGCAAATCCAAAAGAGACGCAGAAGGAAAGTTCACATAGCTTAAAAGGGAAGTCTTCTTCGCCTTGACTCATTGATTCGGTCATTGGGCTATACAAGCCCATTAAGAAGAGCATTTTGTTTACACGGTTAAACCGGAAATCAGAATTGTAATCGAATTTCTGAATTCACTCAAAAATCATATTGGAATTCATATAAAAGAAAAAAAAAATCACCGTAATACAAAAAGTAAATACACAAGAAAATCAATTTGAATCCGTACGTATTTGTTAGCCAATCAAAGGATCACTGTCGAAGAAATTAGAAGGGCGAAGAGTAAATCCACCATGAAGAGTGGGCATAACCGGAAAATCTTCTTGATATGGAATGTGATGAAACCCAACATTGTACCACAAAACTATGTCTTTGTTCTCTATATTTCTGTTCCTGTTACCAAACGACAAAACTATATTTAATTATTTTCTTAATTTAATATCATTAATACTATTAATAAAACAGTTGATATAAGGGTTTTCTTTTTACAACAAATATTTTTTATAATTTTATTTTAGTAGCTCAATCATACGAAATTACAAATAATACACAATATAATTTACTGTTATTAATACTATTATCACATGTTTATAAGTCACGTTGTGGAGATATTGTTACCTTAAAGTTATAATAGATTAAAAAAAAATTGAAAAAGGTTGCCAAGGTGAATTTTTTTATGGAATATTCTCATAAATAGTATATTGAATCGAAATTTTTGTGACTTAGTTTTTTTTTGGAATATAATATATGTGACAGTCAATTATTTATGAAAAATATGTATAAAAATATAAAATAATATATTTTAAAAGAGTTGAAATATTTTTATGTTTCGTAAAAAACTGTCCATTTGATTATTTTTAACAAAAATAAATGAATTACCTGCTACTCCATACAGCTAAACCATCATCACCGTGACTTCTATCACTGTAAAACCCACCAGCCCATCTTTCTGACCGGTTATAAGCAGTCACCCAAATTGGATACTTCGTGTAACTCGCTCTTATCTCCGGATAATCATCGTTAGTTAAAAGCGAAGTGACAGGTAAATGTTCTGGTATCAGCCGGTAGCCAATCATATTACCAATTTTGGTTTTTTTATTCGGGTTAACTATTAACATCTCAACCGGTTCTGACCCAAACCTAACTCTACCGTCAACTTCTGTTTTCGCCGTCTCTCTAATGACCGTCCAATAACTCTTCCTAGGAGTCCGAAGAGACGTTTTATTAACGTCCGTTACTCTAACTGTTTTGAATTTGGCTTTCACAAAAGAATTGTCGTTACCGTCAACGTCGAGATCTAAATAGTACGTCATGTAATGGTCATGGTTAACGGCGATGGTGTTCTCCGCCACGAGAGTCCCATAAACGCAATCTGTTATCTGCTCGTTCGAAGTATACGACGTCGCTTTGACTTCCAAAACTCCAGTCAAATCCACCTACAATATACAATACAACATTTTATTTAGGTGAATCAACTAAAAACGATAAATTGTGATCAAATATGTGCAAGGTAAATATAAGTTTTCTATCTTAAAACTTTAATCAAATTCATATCCTTAGGGAGATTTGTTTTTCAAAACTTTCTTATAATAACATATACCAACTAGAGTAGAATCAGTCAAAGAAATAAAAGAGAAAAAGAAGTTAATAATAAAGAAATAAAAAGATGAAGTAAGCAGTCCTAACCCCAACACTGATGGCTCCATTCTTTTTAAATTCCCAATCCACAACGTAATCATAGTTTCCAAGTGTGGCCACCATTCTAACCACTAAACTAATATCAGCTTCACCACTTGTTATCTGCAACATCAAATATTTAAATACCTAATCCAAAGTTTCTTAGTTTTTTTAAATTAAAATAAAACAGAATATATATATTTAAATGTGGAATTTGTAAGTATACCACTTGTCCTGGAACATTAATCTCGGTGTGTCTAAAAGAGGCACCATAACCGTTTTTCTCGAAAACACACATCACATTGGTCATCCTCTGAGCTGTTCCATCTGGTCCCGCCACGTGTCCATCTAAAAACGCAGCGTTTTGAGGGCAGTCAATGAGTGGCTGCAGACTCACGGCTGATTTCCCGAAACCGAACTCTCCGATGTCCATGAACGTACGGTAGTACCATTCGTAGGTAGGATCCATGTACGGAACAAAAGTCTCTGACACGTGTCCTCTATACATCACTCGTCGATACTTTTTGGTCATCGGGTCAAAAACCGAAGCCGCCGAGATGGTTACTCCAGCTCTCGCGCTGAATCCGATGTGGAATTTCCAGTTAGCCCATTTGATTCTATTCCCGAGAATCTCGAAGCCTGTGTCTGAGACATTGCAGGAGAACGGGAATGGTTTGTGTTTGGACCTAAAGTCGTTACCTTGTGACTGAGGGATAGGTTTTCTGAATCTGTCGGAGTATTTCACGATTTGCATTAAGTCAACGTCTATAGTTACGGTGATTCCTTCGATGGGTCTAGTGAAGACGTTGATGGATCCGTCTCTGTAAAAGCAAGAGGCTTTGACTTCGCGTCTCTTCGTAATTTCTCCATACCAACCAACGGTGAAGGGGATGCAAGAAACCTCGGAGATGTTTACGGCTCGATTCAGGATTGATTTTTTGAAAGGCGGGTAAGTTAGAGGAAGCTTGCTAGCTTTGAAAAGTTCTATGAATGTGAATGGAGGGAAGGCATGGCCATTGTAGATGCGGGAGGATACGATCTTGCTACTGGTTAAGTCGATGATTAGCTCGTTAGTTTGACCAGCGGCTCGAACCACCACGAGTGAGCGACGACGTGGCGGTGGTTTCTTGGAGGACTTGGAGGATAGCCATTGAAGGACTTGGCTCTTGTTTGGTTCTTCGAGGTCGAGGTAGTGAAATGTAAGATCTTTGAGATTGCCTAGATGAGATTTCTTGACGATGAAGCTTGTTTTGTTGATTTCCTGAGGAGTTAAGGAATCGAGTGGGTGAAAATGGAGAGCAAGAGTGAAAACACATTGTAGGAGAAAAAGTAAAGCAAGTATTGATGTGTTCATTGATGGAAAATTTATGGTCAAACTTTGATTTAATTAGAACAGTGAAAGGAAATTGTTGATGGAGTTGTTATTGAAGAAGACGACGAGAATACACATTTATATGCACGCATTTATAGGGAATAATAAAGTAATTGAACATATAGTCCAACTTGGAAAGTTAAATGAAATTAATTAAAATTGATAAGAAACGTAAAGATGAAAAAATAATAATCACGTGCGTCATAACTTGAAGTGTAAAACACGGATTATGCAATATGACTACTAATCTCCCACTGGCACACACATGATAATGTAATTATCATAATCTCAGGTCCTGCGTTTGAGCTTTGTTACGTTAACTAAATTCAAAAAAAAGAAACACATCTCGTTTGTCCTAACTTATCCACCTGCTCGTCCAGGGAAATCACAACATTCGTACCAAAGTCATCTTTGAAAAGTCTTATGTTCTGACATGAATTCAGAACACCAAATACATAGCTGCTCACAACATAATAACTCAGGAAGTAGAACTGATATAATGATAGATTGATAGGTCTACCACAAATTGTGGTCCACAATGAGTAAGCTTCGTAATCGAGTTTTCTCATTTTCCCTAATCACAGAGATGAGAAACATGACTGGTCTGTAATCTTGGGAAGCCATTCACTGTAGTAGTTTTGGCAATCCTCATCAGTTTGAGAGAGAGCTCCAAGCGGCGTCACCGTAATCTACAATGATCGTTTGTTTATTTTATAAAGTGAATTTCCCAGCAAATTCTTGTAACTGTGTGGAAGATACGTTGAGAGAAAAATATGAAATTCTTACATATCCTCTTTGTAGAAAGTGAAGATCAGTTCCTTCTTCGACCACACTACTCCGTAGCTATCAACCAAAAGAGGACACAATATCATGAATCCAAAAGCAAGTAAGATCACAAACATTTGTAGAAACTCATCAACGGTACCTCTCTCTTAAATAAACGGCTATTTTTTGAAAGAGCAGATGTGTCGTTATCTGATGTAACTACTCCTGACTCTGTTTCCATTGTCATTGTTGATAACATTTTTGGCCCTTGTGCTTCTTCTTCCACTTGTCTCCATCCCATTTTACCCATGCTTTTACCTTGTCTAGTCAGTTTGTATCCCTTGCATTTGGAAAGATGAATTAGACATATAATACTCTGAGGTAACTTAGGCGTAAACAGAAGAGACTATCGTTTAAAGCTATGACTGTGACTACCTTATGGTTAGCAATATCAGTTGGCAAATCGATATTCAGAAAGCACTTCGTTGGGTGAGTTTTGTTCCTTATTGCATTGAGTATGCCATTGACAATGGGCAAGCAAGCTTGGGCAGCAAGGACAAAATCATTAACATTGATCTCACCACGTTTCCTAAAGCATTAGGGGTGAATAAATTAGTAAGGTTTTTAGCGGCAACAGAAATAATTTGGTATTAACAACAGTCTGTGAAGGCTAAATAAAAAGTTAGGATCATGACAACAAACAAAGAAGAAATAGCATATATATTCCAAAGATTTTCAAGTATGAAGTGGAATCTCTGCGAGCAGAACATTAGTTTCTTCAGGATTTACTTACCAATCATAGGATATGGAGGCAGAAGGCACATCATAAATGAAGGCTTCGCGAGCGCCAGCAACAGTTCCAGAGTAGACGCTGTGATAGAAGTAACAGCCAGGTAAGAGCTAATTTGATAAACTCAAGCCGGGACCATAGAAGCATAACAGGGTGGATAGTAATTTTAATTGTCTAAAGGAGATGTTTGGTTGTCAGTAAAACATTCTAACTGGTACTTCTCTTTTTATATTCTCAAAACCTTGTTCTTATCCTAAGCGAAATTTCAACGATCATGGTAGTTTTGTAGAGTTTGAATGCAAATTTCTAAAATTACAGCCGCACCCTATTAATCGGAACACAACTGCATGTGGTAAGAAAAAGGAAACCAGAACAACGGGAAACAGAGGAAATGTTCACAGACATGTTATATCCACAGTTGCTACCCACGTTTATACCACTAAGAACCTGCATGGAGAAAACAAACAGATGTTACATCTCTAGATAAGTCAATAAAACGACAAAAAATTGGAAGACTAAATAGACCAACACATCTTAGATGTTTCCTCTAGATAAAGGAGAAGTAAATGTTGTATAACACAAATCAAAAGCATTAGTGACACATAATTTAAATCAAATTGAATCAGAAGGCTTTTATAGTGACACTCCATAGGATCACTGTAATCATATGCAGCACAATATGATTACCAGGTCAGGAAGAGAAGGGAAGAGTGCATCTGATAAGCCCAGACTTGTGCAATCCGCAGGAGTTCCTTCAGATTATACAGAACCGAGTTATCCAGAGGTGAAAAGACAAGGGCCAACAATTTGACAAACATCCAATCAAAATATTATATCATTCCGACCATATAATAAACAAGACAAAGTACTCATAGCCATGATCTAGAAGATTTTCAAGGCTTTGTTCATTTTTTTTTTCAAATTTATTAGCAAAAGAAACAAACCAGAAACAGCATAGGCTGTGGCTCCATCAATCTCTACTCTATTTGCAGTGAGGGGTCTACTCCATATAATACCGTGACTAACAGCAGATTTCTCCCTGAAAATGTCATATGAACAAGTAAAAGTTAGAAATAACCTTTACAAAGCAAAACCCAAAAAAAAAAGGAACTGAGAAAGAATCTGATGTACAATTTGAATGGAGCAAACGCATGAAAAATCAACAAATCACAGCGAAAACTTACAAATGTTTAAAGTAACATCAGCACACACACTTGCGAGCACGAAGCACGCAAAAGAAGGCAACCAAAATCCTAACCGTATAAAACAGTTGGCAGATTTCTTAAAAACTATAAAAGATTGAGTAGACATTCCAAATGAGTGCACGAACACGAAATCGCTATCTAGTGAAAATCCAATAGAAATTTATCATACAAAAGCCAAGTTGATCGTACATCAAAGACGATTCAGTTGCATTTTGTACAAAAATTAGAGTAAACGTACGAATGAGGAGCGCAGACGCGAACATCGTAGAGGTTGGTGGAGACGAGGACGCGAACCAGGGAACGAAGGCCAGGCGCGTCGATACCGTCGTCGTTGGTAACCATGATGACCGGCCGGTCACCGGGGATACATTCTCCACCGTGGATTTCCATCGCTCCGATCAAAGAAATCCCCACGCGCGTGAGAGAGGAAATGTTTAATTTGATAATGAGGAGTGAGGACTTTAGAAGTTATTTATATTCAGGAAGTTAGGAACTAGCCATCCGAAAATGACATTTAATTTTGGTTTACTGGTGAAATTGGATTAAGCTAATCTATTATTATAAAAATTATATGTTTTTAAGCCCTAGATGTAGAATTCACTCAAAAGCTTCTCACAAACACACGTCACAAAGAATAAGAGAGAGAATAAGATCTTGTGGCAGAAGAATTGTCAAAAGAAAGTGTACAGGGTGAAAGTGGAGGAGAAGAAGAGAAGAGGAAGACAAAGAAGGAGAGGAAGGAGACGTTGAAGAGGAAGATATCTTAGTGGTAAGGAGTGATGATTTGTTTTTGTGGTGTTGGTTGATTGGAATTGAATTGGTATGGATTAGGCATGGTTTTTGGAGAATTCTAGGATCGTATAACCCTAGTATAACTAGGTAGTTGTACTGTGTTTATAATAGATTTGGTTATGTTTACGGATGAATATAGTTTGATTGAAATTGGAATCGTAAAAGCTTGGTTTTCAAAGAATTTTAGGGTCGCATAACCGAAGAATAACCAGGTAGTTCTACAGTGTTCGTAATTGATTTGGTTATCTGTTTAAAGATGTATGTAGTTGGATTGAAAGTAGATACATAAAAGTTTGGTTTTTGGAGAATTTTCGGCTAGTATAACCGTGGTATAACTAGGTAGTTATACTGTATAATAATTAATTTGGTTATGTTTAAGGATGTATGTAGTTGGATTGAAATTGGAATTAGACTTAATTCTATTGGAATTGGTATTAGGCTTGGTTTTTTTTGAATTTTAGGCTTGTATATCCATAGTATAACTAGGTTGTTTTACTGGGTTTGTGATTATTTTGTTTCTTTTGTTACAGGATGATGAGGTACCAGTTGCCTTACTTCTCGATGGTTTATACTTTTCGACAACAGATTACACCAAAAAGATAAAGATATCAACTCGAAACTACATCCACGAGGTTCTTACCTTATTTGATAGTTTGAGTTAGGCCTGGGCATAATATCCGAAATCCGAACCCGAACCGAACCAATATGTATAAAATACCCGAACGGGTTTTACATTATGAAAATACGGGTACCCGAACCCGATTGGGTAAAACCCAAAACCCGAACGGGTACCCGAAAGACCCGAAATATATAATATATTTACACAAATATTTATATATATACTTACAGTTACACAAATATTTAAAATTATAATTACAAATCTAAAAAACTAATCAATTTATAATCAATATAACATTATAAAACTAAAATATTAAATAGTTTAATAAGTTGTGATTTTTAAAACTGTTTTTTTGAAAATATTTTGATTAAAAAATTAGCTAAAAATTTGGATAACCCGAACCCGACCCGAAATTTGATACCCAAACCCAACCCGAACCCGAAATTTAATACCCGAACCTGACCCGGACTCACGAAGAATACCCGATCGGGTCTTAGGTTGGTAAACCCGAAATACCCGAAACCCGAAAGACCCGACCCGATCGGGTTCCGGGTACCCGAATGCCAAGGCCTAGTTTGAGTCCATCGCTTACAAAGGGGGGAGAGGGGCGGGTTTGAGAAACATCCGTAGTTCAGACACATATTTCACATGCCCAGGGAAAAAATCACATGGTAATGGGCATATGGATGTTCCTTTTATGAACTGCACACGTTGAGAAGAAAAAAGAAGCTTGGTTTACAGTGAATGGAGCGCCGGTTTGGTACAGTATGAAGGAGCATGCCTTGATTTCAGGACTCAATTGTCATAACTATGAGCCCCTTGACTATGAAGAAAAGGCGGGCAGTGACAGGTTTTGGAAGAAAATTTTCCCGGGTTTGAAGTTTATAAGGTGAGATGACGTGAAAAATGCATTGGAGGAGATGTATCTAGATCGTACCAATAGAATACTGAAGATGTTGGTGTTGTACTTCCTCTGTAGCATTATTGGAGCACCGACGAAGACCGGACAAGATGCTACGCATGTGGGGCAGTTCTTGTTGCGAGTTGTGGATGACCTTAACTTCTGTACTGAGTTTGCTTGGGGTAGATGGACGTTTGAACATATGCTATGACAGATTCAACATACGATGGATCATTTTGCAGGGATTGTCGAGGGTAGTCTATGACCGATCCCAAGATTATGTTTACCTTTAGAGGTTAGGGAGTATTGTTTTAGTATATATTAATAGTTCTTGACATTTAAAGTGTTAATAAATGTATGTTTGTTTTGTAGTTCTTACCATTTGAGGCAATTCCGGCTTTGGGGAATAGATACCGAGAAGTGTATGAAGATGCAGACCCACATTATCCTCGGATGTGTAAGAGTCACTTCAAGAAGATGGAAATGAGAGGGATTCCTCTTGATAAAATTAACAAAACGCTGGGTAGAATAAGGTAGTTATCCCTTGTTATACACATTATTTTATTTGTCATTGTTATTTCCTAATCCATTCTTTCACATGATATTGACAGTATCCTCATACCACCACGTTCAGAACAAGAAAACAATCTTCTTGTCCAACTCAATGAAGATGATGAGGATGATATGTATGATGTTGTTGTCAGCAGTTGGATTTAGCGATTTCGTAGAGGTATGTGTGTTCACTTTGATGACATCTATAATAAAGATGTGGAGGCGCGAGATGGAGCTGATCTCGAGGAGAATGCACAATATCCAACCAACATAGGCACACAAAGTCAAAGCATGGCTGAATTGGTTGCACTTGTGAAGTCAATGCAGGAAGACGTTGCTTGTATCAAGCCTATGCAAGATGAGATTGATAGCTTGAAGAATAGAGTATCGTCGTTAGAAGCTTCTTTGGACCAACAGGTAAAACGAGTGTATATCTATAAGGTTATACTGTTATATAAGTCTTGGTATAACAAGAGTGATATAACTGGAGGCTTATGATATCAGAGAAAGTGAGTCGAGTGGTGGTTCCACACAACCACCAGATGTGCATGTTGGAACTCAACCAGCACCTGAGATGGTTCGTCAAGAACGAGGTACTAAACAAACTGGACCGAATACCAAATTTAGTCCGCATATAACTCGATAAAAAAAAACTAGTTTATGTGCGTTTTGATTTATAAATTTATGGATGTATGGATGTATGGACTTATTTATTGGATTTATGGATTTATATATTTATGAATTTATGAAATTATGTTACGAATTAATGTGTTTGGAAGGTTGTTCGGAAAACTGTGTTATACTAGTATAACTTGACAAAAACTGTGTTTTACTAAAAAGTTATACTTCAGAACAACTGTGTTATATTAGTATAACTTCAGAAAAATTGTGTTATACTATAAGGTTATACTTCAGAAAAATTGTGTTATACTATAAAGTTATACTTCAGAAAAACTGTGTTATACTATAAAGTTATACTCCAGAAAATTTGTGTTATACTATGAGGTTATACTTCATAAAACTGTGTTATACTAGTAAAACTTGGTCAAAATTGTGTTATACTAAAAGGTTATACTTCAGAAAAACTATGCTATACTAGTAAAACTTCAAACATTGAGATAAGTTTAGAATTTAAGTCTTGCCATAAGAAGTTTTAAACATTACAACATATTAAAAAGTCTTAAGAAATATTGAAATGTTACTACATAGATAATAAAGGCTTAAACTAAGTATTTCTTAAGCCAATCCTTACACAACTCATTAAGACTAGTGACCAAGTCCTTAAGCTTTTGAATCTCCATATCCTGGTCATTAATTGTCCATTATAGCCTTCAAGCTCCTCTTGTATAGCGGAAGTCCATTCTTTTCAGCGGTGAAGTCCATCATTCTACAAAGAGGTGTATAACAATCGTAAAACTAAGAAGTATAACCAAATAGTATAACAATAGTATGACATAGTTGTACAACGGAAAATCATTTTGCTTCCACATGGGCACTTATTGGGTATACCAAAGTCAATGTCTTGAACGAATTCAAGACAGCGAATGTATTCCTTCTCCGCCTCGAGGTGTTCTTCATCCTCTAAGTCGAACTCAGTCCATGAAACCATGGTTACCTAAGCCAAAAACATCAAAATAGAAACCCTAAATCAAAATCAAAAACCTAAATCTACGAAATTGAGAAATAGCCAAGAAAATCCGAAACTTAACACCCACATTCGTAAAGAATCAAGATCCCTAACTTTTTAACAAAAGAAAATCGAATACCTAAATCGTGAAGAAAACCTTGAGGAAAAGAGAGTTTGGAGGAGAGAATTTCATTTTTCGAGAAGAGATGATGAGATGAATGAGGAGAAGAGAGAAAGTCTTGTGGTTTTAGGTTTTTATTGACAAAAATTGGTCAAAGCGCGCCTAAATTTGGTCAAAGCGCGCCTAGATTTGGTCAAAACGCGCCTAGTTATACACCAAATAAGTAGTTATACATAATTTCCAAATAGTTATACTTTGATATTTTCCACCTAAATTAGTATACCGTATATTAAAAAATTATTTTCGTAGTTTTACAATTAACAAAACGAATTCTTTATATGATTTATAGTCTTGTATGCATTCATATTTTAAAAATTTTAAAGTAACTTGCTTTTGAAGTCCTAAATTAGTTACTATTCACAAACTCACCTTAAGAGTATAAGGAATATATGTGTAGATTATTTTAAAGCAACCAAAAGTATGCATATATTGTTTCATAGCAACCAAATGTGATTGTTTATATGCTTGTTAGTAATGCTAGTCTTTTATAGTTCACATTATTTCTTTTGGTGTTATAGTTCACATTTTTAAGTTTTTTCCTTTCAAGTTGTAGTTATACAGGTTTTACTGGTAGAACCTAGTTATACTTAGTTTTACTTGTTATCCTCTGTACAAAGAAAACCAACTTTGAAATATGACAAAAATTAAACTTAGTTTTACTTAGTATTACAAGTTTTCCTCAGTACAGAGAAAACCAACTTATTGATAAAGCTAGTTATACGAAGTTTTACTAGTTATCCTCACTACGACATAACCAAATGAAAAATATTACACAACATAAAACTAGTTATACAGAGTTTTACATCTCTGTTCACATTAGAAGCATGACCTTTCACATTTTGTGACATATGCCAAATGCAATACCCATGACGTGCATGTGGATACACATAGCATATGGCTCCGATGAGGGACACATTTCTATCACTCATAAATACCAATTCGTAAGAGTCTGGTATAACTGTCTTTAACATCTCAAAAAAACCATGTCCAACTATGATTATTCTCTCCATCGAGTACAACAACCGCTAAGGGATAATGATGACGATTCAGATCTTGAGCTGTTGTAAAAACTAGTACACCACCATATATATTCTTGAGAAAAGTTGCATCCACAATTATAACTTTCCTCATGACTATAAACCCTCAGATGCAAGCTCCCAAAGCTATAAAAAGATACTTGATTTTTTCCTTCTCATCTAATTGCACATGTGTTACAGTTCCCTTATTAGCCTTCTCCAACATGTGCAAATAGCAAAACAACAACTTGTAGCTTTCCTCAGGAGTGCCACACAAATTACTAATAGCAAGATTTCTCCCTCTTCTTGCTGTGGTATAAGATATGCTCACACATAATTTGGTCTTAACAAGATCAACGATTACTTTAGGAGCGGGAGTGTTCAACTGTCCAGGATAATCCTCTTGCAAAAGAGTTGTTACTAATTGTGGTGTTCCTTTCCTCTTCAAGTTGCTTTCGCTCTGACTAGCCTGAGAACATGTATGCATCTTCGTGTACTTTCTAACTGAGGAAATTTTGGTATCTTGAATTCATGTCGCGCGTAAACACCAATTACAGTTTCCTTTTGTATATTTCAACACCAAATATCCCAGACAAGACTTCTTTACAGCAAAACTGAAACAATTGACAAAAGATGCTTTATCCACCACCTCTTGCAATGCCTTCTCATTCGGAAATTCTTGAAGCACACTAATACCCAAACCATCTTCCCATTCCTCTATAAACTGACTACAACTTTCTCCAATAGGTGGACCCTCAACATATTCATCACCAATTTCCGATATTCCAATACTATTGCCCACAATTTCTTCCTCCTCCACCATATCATCCACTAAATTGATTGGTTCTTTTTCTACGTACACGGTAATGGCATTCGCACCGATCTCACAATCGTTACACTCATCATAGTTCTTCCCAACCGAACTTTTCACCACTCTCGACAGTTGCTCGGATTGTTTTGTTCTATCGATAACCTCCACAAACAATTTAGATATACACTCTTGTTTTTCACAGTATTTTAGGTAAGCAACCACATCCCCATCGTCACAAATAATCAATTGTTCCTCCTCTCCAACCAACAAATGAATGTAACTTATTTTCAACTTCACCTTACTTTCATCTAACCCAAGTTTCTTGAATATAAGAGATTCCATCAACGTAAACTTCATTTCATCCATCCATATACAATACATGAAATCTCCACATTTAAAAAACAAGACGCCATTCCAAGGCATTCTATCAAGCTGCCAAACAAATTCAAAAATATCAGTCATACTAGAAAAACTGGAACTAGTTTTACACTGTGACCAACATGTATCAGTATAGTAATATTAGTATTACACAGTTATACTATCGCGAATTCAACTAAAATTGGATTGTTTGAGATTCCAATCTACAATGTATTACGATTCAACCACATCAATCCAGCAATTTCTTACCAATTTAACTTCCTAATCGACCCAGAAACAAGAATTAAACACCCAATGCTATAGCAAAATATTCAATTTTCAAATCAAAATCCATTCTTGCAAAATTATCAAAGAACCTCAATGGAGAGAGAGAAGTTGTTGAAGAACAAGATAATCAACGATGTTGGTGGTGCTGGATACGGCAGAGCTTCTCGAAATCCACGCAGGCGGCGGAGCTAGATCGAAATACCCAAATCACGTTCTTCGTTTTCAATCTCTCCGATGAGAGAGGAGTTTCATTTTTTTTATTAAATGTCTGAGACAAGGGTATTTTCGGAACATCACATTTGCATAACTTAAAGTGGACATCTAGAAAAAAAATGGGACATAGGAGCTTTTCACTTCTCCATTTTGAATATTTCAGCAAATGACTCCTCATTTATGTGATGGATAAGCAATATCTTGGATATCTATCTGCTCGAGTCAATCTGTGTCCTAGGTCGATCAAATTTAAACAAGATTGTTGGGTTGTTGGAGTAGTATCCTAAATTCATTTCTATTTCAGGTTGAGGTTGTTCTAAGGGAAAAAACGCCACAAAGATGGTTGATTATTTTCTCGGGTGCTCTTGAGTTCATCATCCTCTCTATATTTATTATAGGGTCTTATATTTTAATTGTGTGTAATAGTGCTTTAAGCCTATCTGCAAGGCAATGGAGAAGAAAAGGTCCGTCCTGATGGTCCGTTATGAAGTTGGCATATACTCGTGTGTGTCGATAACATAATATTAATGAGTAGGCAATTCCTCTTCCAGAGAGCCAGTTTATTCTCTAAGGCCCACGGAAAATGAATCCAAGTGTTTCACCCACACATGTGCTTTGCTTTATATGTTGTGCTGACCCTACACATAAATCATATACTCATATCATATCTTTATACTTTAGCGGACCCACATTTTTTCAGAGAGAGTAAAGCCCATAAATCTAAGAGAAAATATGAATCAACAAGATGTTATGAAGCTCCAAATATACGTTTTCTTCATGTCTTTGTGTGTTTATATGTATTTTTGAGCTCACTGTTCATTTGAGTTTGATATTTTTACAGACTTGTATCTGAAAGTGAAGGTACACTGTGAAGGATGTAAGCATAAAGTGAGGAAAATTTTGCAGAAAATAAAAGGTCTGGTCTCGCTTCTCATCTTCTATAACTTCTTGCTTTTCATCTTCAAAAGTTGCTAACTGTTCAAAGTTTTGAGATTGAAGTTCGCGCCTGCTCTTAATAAGTGAAGTTCCTGTAACTAAAGCTTGTTTGGAGTAAATTTTTATTTGTGTAAAAGCTCACTCATTTTGACCATGGAGTCTCGCAGGTCCATACACATGGAAATGTCTTGTCGTACGTCTTGCAACCTTTCGACATTCCATGACACGAATTATACAATTTAGTCTATATATACATAAAATTGCCGTCAACCAATTTTATAATAACTGATTCAAACATTTATAATACTTTTGTTTTAGTCAAATGATTGATTCAAACATTTATAATACTTTTCTTTGTAAACCAATTTCTATAACAATTTAGTCTTTCTTGTGGTTTGCAGATATGTTACTGTTCAAAGATTGTTTGAAGCTTTTGATATCCTCTACTCAGTTTTCTTCAAAGTGGTTTTCAGAATGTTTACTTTTTAAAATTGTATTTTGAAATTGATAAAATGTTTAAGATACAGCTGAATGGTTTAATACATTAAAGGTTTTAAAAACAAAAATGATTGTTCCATTACCCTTTTCAGATTATGTATCTTGATAGCTCTTAATCTCTTCAACATGTGTGTACATTAGACAACTGATTTCCTCATTTTTACAACACCTCGAAAACAAAGCAAGGGATATCGAAGGAGTGATTTGAAAATTCATTTCAAAATATGACATATAACAAACAGAAAATAAAACATATACAGAGTTCAAACATACAACATCCATCTGTTACATGAAATACGATAACAAACAAATATAATACCCCACGCTTTAAGCATGGTTTACATCCTAGTCTTAATATATAAAGAAGAATGTTGCTCTCAAGAGTGCCACATTATCCCCTACTAAATTAAACTTTTAGTAACCATTCAATCGATAACAAAATCCGATCTATACCCTAAATTCTCTAAATAGAAAATGATGAGATTTGAACTCATCACCTCATGTCTAATGTCTAACTAGGGATGTATTGAAACTAGCATTTTGATGGAATTTAATTTTAATATATTTGGAAAGATTTTAGGAGTTTCTTTAGGATATTTAGTATGATTTTAGTTGATTTTATTTTTAATAAAAACAAATGATTAAGTGATTTTAGGAGATTTATTGTGAGAGTCAAAATGATATTATGTATTTCCTTATTGTGTAATAATTCGCTATATATGAATATTAATTATAAGATGTTATGTTTACTGGGTCAAATATGCAGATAGTAACCAAATCAGATAGGACGATTGGCCTTAGAACTCATGCGTAAAGAATGTGTTGCTGCAACAGAAACTCAGCCACGAGAGAATGAAAAACTTTATTGTCCATGATGAGTAGTCTCTAGCTTCTAAGACCAACATAGAGATAGTTTTTAGGTGCTTGAATTTGGAACCAGCAAATACTTTCTCTGAAAAGTTTAACATGAGGCACAATTACAACATTGTTGTTGTTCATGCCCATGACTTTTTTTAGTGATATTTAAGATCGTAGAGCATTTTTGAAAGAATGACGAAAACCCACTTCTGAAATGAGTTTCTCTAATCCATTTCAATCATAAGTTCTTAAGGCTCTTTTACTTTCCCTGCAATTTGCCAGAAATGGAGACACTCGTTTATGTGAAAGAAATGCCTAATGATAAAAGTTGTTTTCGATTTAGTCATGTGTCTCTTGTGATTGATTGTATTTTCGTTGTTGTAAACATGGAGACAGTCGTGTTTATAACTGATCTCTCAAACTTTGAAGAAATCAAGGAGAGAAGCTACAATACCAAGTGACGGGTATTTCGGATCATGTAGAGAAGGATTTGGTCATTCGAAGAATCATACTTTTTGACTACGTACGAAGAAGAGATGCAAAACTGGTTTGGTATATTATGATTACGTGGGAGGCCGGGATTAACGAAGATGAATTATTTTTTCTTTTTGAAATCCCGTTTAAACATGTGAGATTTTGATACACTATTTTTTCAACTAAAAACTACTTAAAATCTCAGATGCGGTAGTTTCTTAAAATAAGAATTGCTAAACTTTGAATAACAAAAATATCATATGATTTTGATAAATTATTATTTGAATATCAAGAAATTGCGTATTATTTTAAATGGTTGTAGAAATTTTTAATTCAGTAACAGAATATTTGAAATGTGTTTTAGAAATCATAAGTTGAATAATACACTACAAGAAAGCAACGCTGATTCTGACAGAAATTCCTGTTAGTAACCGTCGGAAACATGCAATTTCCGACTCTAATTGACGGTTTCGGGGTGGTCGGTTTAAGATGGTCGGAAACCATGAACCCGTCAGTAGTGGTCGGTTATTACAGACAACAGATAGTTGTCGGTAAATGGCTGTCGGAGAATGTCGGAAAGTTGCTGTCGGAAGATGTCGGGCAATGTTGTCGGTTGTTGTCGGAAACTAGCCGTCGGTTCTTGTCGGAATGTTTTTGTCGGAGGAGGTCGGAAACATTCTGTCAGAGGAGGTCGGAAAATTGCTGTCGAAGGACGTAGGAAGTTTCCGACCACTTCCTACAACCACGTTATTAGTATAAAAAAAAATTACATTTATTAGTTAGAAATAAATAATATATATTATATTAAAAATTAAAAATAAAAATAAGATTAAAAATTATATTATATTAAAAATAAAATAGTTAAAAGAGTTTAGAAATTATAAATGTTCACTACAATATAAGAAGTTAATTACGCGATGATGTAAAACTCATAAAATCTTCGCGGAATTTTGCGAATTCCTGCATCTGACGCTCCATCTCCTCTTGTTTCAACCGCATCTGATTGAATTGCTCACGTTCTGACGGTGTCAAAGAACTGTGTGTTAGACGAGCTGGGACACCATCAGATGTAACTAGATTGCCAAGGCCGAAGACACGGCCTTTGGTACGCGGAGTGGACTGCAGAAAAATAGAAAATTTAAAGTAAAAGTGATTAAAATAATTAAAAAAATTATTATACCTCAATGACGAGCTGATCGATTTCCTCCCGCGTAAGCTGGGTAGAACTACCCTCGCCCTCGGTGGTCTTCCGCCTCACCGTCTCGAGAACACTGAGAACCTTCTTGTCCTCTACCCGCTTCGTCTGCTTGTTCGTATGTGTGTCCTCCATTAGGAGGAATAAATCAGACTATTCACCAAGTTGAGATGCCTACAGAAACATATTTCAAAGTTGTAGTTAATTTAAAAATATTTCTTGTAATTTATTTAAGTAACTTACCAGGACACGTGAACGCTCCTCGAAAGTCTGAGCCCCGTTTTTATGGGTCGCAACTCCTAATCCGCCGCGGTTGCTGTTCCGGTTGAGGGAGTTTCTTGTTGAGACCTTTTTGGTGTCCTCGTGCTCCCAATATGCTATGAATTGTTGGAAAAGTTCCGGGCTACAACGGGAATGTTGTTTCTTTCCTGCCTTCCAAGCTTGTTTCCATTCATGTATGTTGTTCTTGTAAGAAGCGCAACACTGTTTATCGAACTCAGCTCTCACCCGAGGAGTCAACTCGACATCCCAATTAAAATCTTGCTGCAAATAAAAAAAGAAATACATAACTAAAACATATTTAATTCCAATATGTAAAATAAATATGTAGAATAAACATGCGTAATTGAACAGTTAATTTAGAATAAAATTACCGTGAAAAATTTGAACCAACTCTCTTGCAATTCCCGCGGGAAATCGTTGTAGCGGGGATAAGCCTGGGGCAACTGATGCTGAATCATTTTAAGAATAGCCTTCTTAATACCTTTTTCATACCAAAACATGACAAATATTTAGTACCCATTAGGAGTCTAAATATATTAATTTAATGTAATATATGAAATAAATAAATAAAAATATATAAATAAACAGAAAAAATGCACCAAGAACCTCTGTTTGGGTCGAGTACGGTGATATGACGACGGCCTTCTGCAGTGAGAAGTTGTTCAATTGTAAGGTGGGCCACAGAACCCTGTGGTTGAGATTCTTGTGGAGATGGTTGACCAAGACTCGGACTCTATGTCTGGTCCGAGTCAACGACACCGTGTAGGTGTCTTTGAAAGTCACTGTAGGTAGACCTGTCAAAGAAAAATGCATAGGAAAACTCTATATACTTTGACATATATATATAAAATTTTTGTTTTCTCGACATATAATTAGTATAGAACTTTATCTACTGTACTTTTGTCGTACTAAAGGTTGCTTAGATATGTAAAAATTTTATTCATAAGCATCAAAAACTTATATGTATATTACCTATATTACATGTAATAGATTTAATATATTTTATGTAATTAAATATTTCATTTAATTTGTAATGAATCATAAATTGGAAATGTTCCTAATTGTACTAAATTTTACCAAGTTACATTATAAAATACACATTGATTTTATAAAATTTAATCAATTTAATTTATTTTACTAAAGTTTAATATATTTTACCAAGTTACATTATACATTCACATGGATTTTCCACCTTTTAACCCATTTACTTAATTTTGTAAAATTTTGCAAAATTTTATAAAATTTTACATAAAGTCAAATGTAATATTTCCTTAAATATGTAATTAAGTATATAAAATTTAGTATAAAATTTAGTATATAATTAAGTATATAATTGTGTATAGTATTTCCTTAACTTGTCGGTTTAATTTTCGTACAAATCAGTTTGTGGGTGATTGTCGGAAATGTTGTCGGACATTTCGGTCGGTAACGGTCGGTATATTTTTGTTGTCGGAAGAGGTCGGAAATTTCTGACCACAACCGACAACTGTTCTTTAAACTGTACAAACGGTGGCCTGTTGTCGGTTTTCTTGTTGGAAAATTCTGACAACCACTGAACGGTCGGAAGTGTTGTCGGTTTTAGACCTGTTTTCTTTTAGTGATAGGTGATTTACGAAAAAAACAAAATCACTTAAAATTTTGGTTTCAATACACTTTCCTAGAATAAGGACAAACTAACTGAACCAAATGTTTCTTGGCATCCGGAACTGACGAACTGACGAACGAGGTACTGAGCATCCGGAACTCCTCCTGGTAGGGTGCAAATGCTGGCCACTCCTCTGGTCACTGAAAGATGAGCAACACCATCTCGCAATCTGTCGAGATCTACACCTCTGATATACGAAGCGTCAGCAACAAGCCCAACACCCAAATGACGGCTTCAACCTCTGCATGAAGGGGAGAGAGGGACTGATGTCGACTGAAAGCTCATGTATATACTCCATCCACCGAATCTAGAAAGCAGACCCATCCAAAACCCGTAAACTGATCGATGGCTCTCCAGGAAGCGTCCACATAGCACTTAAATCCTGTGAAACTCTGATTGGCTGTGGTAGGGAATTTCCAAGCTGACTTTGAAATCTCCATCATTGACCGCATATAATCATGCAGAATTTGTGTACCCATTCGAGCCACAGACCATTTCTTAAAATCGGAAATTGCCTTGGCCAAATATCTCGCGGATCTAAATCTTCATTTAAAAAGCACAATCTATTACATGCTTTGCAAATTTGCCAAATAATCTACGGGAAAGATTCAGTTCCGACCTGATCCTTCACTCGCCAGAAAAAATAATCCAAGTTGTACCATAGTGACCCTCCCAGAAACACCCCTGGGACAGAAGGTATAGTAGATAACACCCATACCTGGATCGCATGTGGACATTCGAATAAGATATGATTATTTGTTTCCAGTTCTGCCCCGCATCGCGGACAACCAGAATCCTTACCAAAACCACGGTTTGCCAGCATCTGATACACCACAGAACAACCAGACAAAGACTACCAAATAAAATGTTTCCATTTATTTGGGCACTTCAATACCCAACACTCTCTATAAAAACTATCAAAAGTCGGCCCAAAACGACTTTGGTCAACTTCCAATCCTTCCGCAGCCAATTTACCCGACATCATATGATGCCAACCCCAACAATCCGCTCTCTGTATCCGTGGTAATCGAATAGCCCGAATCAGTTTAACATTTTTAGGGTCAAAATACGGACGCACCAAAATCTCATTCCAAGTACCTAATTGCCGATTAATAAATTGATCAACTGTCAAATCTAGGAATAAATATAAATCCGACCATCACGCCGGTCTCAGAATCCTATCCGGGATTCATGGATCCTTCTACACTCTGGTCTGCTTACCATCACCAATTTTCCTAATGAGACCCTTCACAATTAAAGGTCTTGCGGAGAGGATACTATGCCAACCATACGAGGACAATGTCTGTAATTTAACATCCAATAATGGTTTATCCAGATAATATTTTCCTCACAGGACCTTTGCCAAAAGTGACTCCGGAAACTCAAGCAATCTCCAAAACTGTTTTGCTAAGAGAACGAAATTAAACTCCTCTGAACTCCTGAAACCCAACCCACCGTCTAATTTTGGTAGGCATAAATCCTTCCATTTTTTCCAATGAATTCCCCCTGATGAACCCGAATTTGCCCACCAGAAGTTTGCTAACTGCACTTTCCGTAGAATGCCATGTGGACACGTCATTACATACGTCAGAAGCGCCATGAGAATAAACTTAATTAAAACCTCATTACCCGCTTTAGACAAAAACCGTGCTGACCAATTAGCAACACGTGCCTGCAATTTATTCACTACAAATGCAAAAACTTTTGTTTTCGATCCTCCAATATTCTCCAGATACGTACCCATACCACCCATATTCTGAATACCCACTACTTGTTGCATCATTTCTTGAATCCTAACATCAACCCTCTTACCAAACTGAATTGATGATTTGTCAAATTTTATTTTCTGTCCAAACAGCACCTCATATTCTATCAGGATATTCAAAAC
>JAKUCM010000880.1:0-44647 GCA_023374145.1 Lepidium sativum | reverse complement strand
AGAGAGAGGTGTAGTCTATATTTATATACATTGAGTTCTTCGAAAAGAATAAATCTTTACGTAAGGAGAAATCTTTCCATCTATCTCGTCTTTTGGAGAAAAAAGTTTCCACAAGATCGTTTCTCCTTGGAGGAGACAAACCTTTTTGCTTTTGTAAAAATATTTTGTATGGAGAGATCTTGCTATCTATCTCTTCTTCTAAAATATATCACCATTCCTTTGAGGAGACCAACCTTTTACTTTCGTCGAACTTTTTTTTGTACATTGAGCTCACCGAATACACTTTCCCCTTTGTAAAGAGAGTTCTTTCCATACATCTCCTCTTTTTGGGAAATAAAATCTCTACCAGATAGTTATCCCCTTTATAAAGAGACCTCGACACTCTTGCTTTCGTCGGAAAATTTTGTATATATTAAGTTCGTCGAAAAAATTCTTTCTTCTTTTGTAAGGAGATCTTTCCATCTATCTCCTTTTTTAGAGGAAGAAAATTTCTACCAGATTGTTTCTCATTTACAGAGACCAGCCCTTTTGCTTTCATCTAAAAATTTTTGTACACATTGTGGTTCGCCGAATAATTTTCCTCTTTCTGTACTGAGAGATCTTTCCATCTATCTACTCTTTTAGGAGAAGAAAAATTTCCACTAGTTTGTTTCCTTTGAGGAGACCAACCCTTTTGCTTTCGTCAGAAAAAAATTGTATACATTAATTTCATCGAAAAAATATTATCCTTTTGGAAATGAGACATCTTTCCATCTATCTCCTCTTTTGGAGAAAAGCCAACCATTTTGCTTTCATCAAAATTTTTTTGTATACATTGAATTCGCCGAATATAATTTCTCCTTTTGTAAAGAGAGCTCTTTCCATCTATCTCCTTTTTCTTGGGGAATTTTCTTTTCACCAGGTCGTTTCTCCTTTGAAGAGACGGACCCTTTTGCTTGTGTCAAAAAAATATGTATACATTAAGTTCGTCCGAAAAGCTTCCTCATTTTGTAAGGAGAAATCTTTTTATCTATATCCTCTTTTTGGGAAAGAAAATTTCCACCACATCGCTTCTTCTTTGAGGAGACCGACCCTTTTTCTTTCACCAAAAAAAGTTTATATACATTGAGTTCATCGAAAAATTTCGGCGGGAAAATAGAATTAGAGACAAAGTCCACATTTTCTGGTTTTTGTCTATTGCTTTCCGAAGTCATGATATGGACTTGTATTTAAGTAGTAAAGGTTTCCAGCAGATTATTTCCTCTTTGAGAAGATTGACCCTTTTGCTTTCCTTTTTTAGGAAGTGAAGCCATGAAAGCTCAATCCTGAAGAGATTGGCGAGCCACTCGAGCTAATTTCGATAAGTCCATGATCTTGATTTCTTTGGATGCTAGTTTCTCTTATTAGGTTGTCTAAGCAAGAATCACTTCTGAACGCAATGAAGTGTCTACCATGTGCATCGCAAGCTTTCTTATGGATTTAGTGCTAATGTTTGGCGATATTCATCTATTCTATTGTATTTCAAGTACCTATTTGTATCACTTTGCCTGTTTGAGGCTTTAAATGAAATACAACCCGTTTGATAAAGAAAAATAGCCCAACCAATTTTGAAATTGTATGACCAATAAAATGCCAATGGAAGATTTAAAGAAGGGAATGATTCTAAAAGTTTTTCGAAAAAACCCACTTCCGAGAAAATGAACAAATTTCTAAAGAAAAAACAAAAAAAAAAGATAAAAATCAGAGTCTCTTTAACACCTGCGGCAAAAGGCCATGCAGGCGTTAAAGAAGAGGATGTAAAACTTTTTCTCAGAGCACTCTATCCGAGTGCCCGAGAGAAGGGAAACTAAGATTTTATTACTTCATCCTCATTCACGTTTTCTTTTTGTTGTTGTCAATCTTCCTCATTCACGTTATAAATCTTTTTAGTCACGTTTTTTATTCAACTTATGATTTTCTGTTTAGGATATTTGTTTAGAGCTATTTTGACTAAAAACTCAAAGTCTCAAATCGAAGATTCAATACTATTGTAAATATTATGTATATTTGAGTATTACCTCAATTTGTAACATTTATTTGAAATCCATATCCGTTCATATTAGAACTAAGTAGGATATATATAAATGTTTTTACACACATATATATATATATATGTACATAATTATTTTTATATAACGTATGTGTTTCCTTCCCAATAGTCATAACTCTAATCTAAAATTTTATATTGTCACAAAACTTTCACTGAATTGTTTTGCTTCTTATCAAATTATTTTTAATACGTTTCAAATTTTGTCTGCTAAATTCACTTCACACAATTTCTACAAATGATCACACACAATTTGTTTAAGAGGATAAAATTTTATTAATCTAAATATATATATATATATATATATATATATATAAAGATTATATACCTAATAACCATTCATCATTTTGCTATCTATGAAGGGACGTGCGTGCATGTGTAGAAATTTATTCACTATCACTACTTTATAATATTAAACTAAATTTTTCTAAAAAGTTTTGTCAATAACTAAATCGACAAAGTCCAATGTAGAATCAAATATCTAATTTCTAACAATATCACATGAAACAGTTCACAACTTTCTCATTCACAACTTTCTAAAATAGAATTTTAAAAATTAATAAATTGTTAGATTAGTTTTTGCTACAACTATAAACATGGATGAATAACCAAAAAATAATAGTATATAAAAAAAATTATACAAACAAGTAAAGTACCTGGATATGTGTTCACTTTTGTTGCTGCTTACTGTGAATTCAGAATTGTTGTTCTCTAAGAAATTTTGTACGATTACAACAAAAAATGTATGTTAGTATCGTATTAGTATCAATCCTTTATTGTTTATTAACGATAACTGAATTTCTGATTCGATAAACAATATATTCTTCAAAAACAACCAATGTACCTGAAATTTTGATCAATCCACACTTCTGGCTTGCAAGAAAACAAATCTCTGAAAGTATTTTTGGTTGATATGAAATTGGTATTAAACCTTTCTCACTTGTTATTGATAATAGAATCTATGTTCAATGAATAATAAAGTTCTGTAATATTGATTTTGTTTAAAATCATTTAATGTAAGTCAACATTTAAAACACAAAATAAGTAATAAAATCTATAAATTTTCTTTGTATTAATTTTGGCTAGAATTTTTCATGGATTTATTTGCTTTTTGTTTGAGATACTTGTCCATTAAAGTCAAAGATGAGGTGTACGAGATTTATGAGTTCTTATGGCAAATTATCAAATATTTTTTTAATCATTACTTAATTACTAAATCCAAAAAAAATTAAAATCTAAAAACTACTAAAAAATTAGAAGATAGAATGATAAATGATTGCCGAGGATAGATGACCAAATAGTGTAGTCACTTTATAAATCATCATGACACCAGTGATCGAACCTCCTACCTGCAATAGTCGGAGTGGAATTTAAAAGTCAGTAGGATAGTTGACAAAAAAAAAGAATGATAAATGATTTTAAAAAAGTTATAGTCCACATTATTTGATAAAAAACAAATTTTCAAAACTCAAAAATGTAAAATCTATAAAGTACCAAAAGATAACAAAAATTGAGTAAAAATGAATTTCAAGTGGTATAGTCCATTTATTATTTATCAAATATAAGTTTTGAGGCCCAAAAACTTAAAATTTATAATATACCAAGAAAAACAAAAAAATAATTTTGAGAAAGCTATATTCTACATATTTTGATCAAGAACAATTTAAACCCAAATCTAAAATCTATAACCTAGCAAAAAAAAAGAGTAAAAAATGAATTTGTGAAGGTTATAGTACATTTATTTTGATCAAATATAAGTTCTTAAACTTAATCCATAGGAAGAACAAAAAGAGATAATATAAGATATATTTGAGTTCTTACTGCCATTGAAGTACAGAGTCTTAGAGACAAAGGCTTCCTCTGAAAATGCATTAAGATATCTCTGCAACATTTATCTGTGATTGTTCTGTATATCTATGGTGCTATAAAGAGATCAGCCTGCAAAACAATGCTTCATGGCTTTAACATCAAAGTGGTAAAAAGAATCATTGCAGAGTTTCTCAAGTCTTGGATGATGTGAGATTTAGAGCACAAACACAAACAGTCACAAGATACGTCTTGGTTCTTTTGCCAATGAAAGAATGTTGCAGACTAGGCTTAAATTCAAGCTCTCATACCTGTGAATCCTTTCGTGATAGCATTATTAATCCGAGTAGTTTTCTCCTCAGCATTTACCTTTTACTCCTTGTAGCTCTGTAAAAATAAGGAAAACAAAATGTTACTAGAATTACCTTTATTTAGAAATTGATATCAATCTCATGTCCTCACAATAAGAGCCAGATTTTGATGAGGATGTATTCCAGACAAGACAATACTCATTGCCTGAAATATACAAAACAAAATAGAAGAACCTTAGTAAATAGGCCTGGACATTCGGTTTTAACCGAACAAAACGGTTCGATTTTTCGTTTTTTTCAGTTTTTAAGGTTTTTTTGATTAAAATATATAAAAATACGGTTTAAAGTAACTGAACCGACCGAACCCGAAAACCGAATTCAAAAATAATTGAGTTCTGATCGGTTTTTATGAATAACCCGAAACTGGACCGAAAACCGAAAATTTTGGTTCGGTCCAAATGCCCACCCCTAATAGTAACAATCTAAGCTTGGTAGTGTTCATGCAACACATGTAAGAAGAAGACGATATTTGGCTTGAGTAAGAAGTAACATAAGAGAAAAAAGATTGAACTGCCTGGTAATTAACTGTCCCTTTATGGGGGGTCACGAGGTAACAGAGATGGCTCAGGATACTTCTCATCCAAATACTGTCAATAGAACACAACAAAACCAAAGATTAACGAAAGGTTCCTTTCAATTCACAAAAAAAAACCACAATGGAAGGATTACTGACCATTATAATGGCGAAAGAATCATTAATCACAACATTTCCATCAATAAGAGCTGGTACAGTACCCATTGGATTGATCTTCTTAAACTCTTCATGACCAAAACGTTAAGACTTTTAGTATAAGAAACCAATTATCATACGACTTATAATCACTTTATTCACTTAACATTCTCTTCTGCAAGTTATTCAATCAAGTTTACTATAACCTTAAAGCCGAATCAAAAGCTGAAAAGTACTCACCTGGATCGTAGTGATCCACAGGTATATACTCATATTCAAGGCCTAAAAACATACGAACAAGATCCAAACACACAAAGAGCCATTCTTAGACCTTTTAGAGCGAAGGGCGGTACGCACACGATGAGAACAGGAGCTTATCCAGTAAGAGTAGAGCTTCAGCTTCACCTGATCGAATCGAAATCATATGTTAGTATCACTCATTCAACAAAACAGAGAAAACGTTATGTAAATTGAGAGGAAACCATGGAGATTATAAACTAGTTAGCAAGAGATTCATGATTAACCATGATTAAGAAGGAACTGTTCTTCACAGATTCTCCAGTAAGAGCAGAGAAGCTTCAGCTTCTTCTTCCTATGACTTTGCTTTTGAATAAAGAGAAGAAGTGGCAAATTTGAAGACTACACTGAATATAATGAATTCGAATTGTGAGCTGTACCGGTTGGTTTAGTAAACCGATTGGTATTGGTTTTAATAACCGGAAATCTTAACGTGGTATAATAATTACAAACCGAATTTGACTGTAGTAGACTTGATACGCCACATCATAAAACATTCCTAACACCACATCACAAAGTGTAGACAGAAGGGCTCGATCCCGAATTATGCAAATGTGCTGCCATAAGTAGAATTACCGTCTGCAAGATGCCATTAACATTTAAATACACTATTTAGCCTAAATGCTGTTTTATTTAAATCAGTCAAACTAATATTTTGACTAGTCTTTTGGCACTACATAAGACTTTGTTAAACCCCTTTTGTTATTTACTTTTTTACTCCTCCTGAAGAACATGTCAACATTCAAAGCTTTATACAAAACCTATCATAGCTTCTTTGTGTTCCAGTTTAAGGCAAACGTTGATGATTGTCTTCTCGTGTTGAGCAACATTCTTCATCTCAAATCTCGATTGTTTTCTTACTGAAGCTTCTTCATCTTCATTAGCTTCTGCGATTTGAAGCTCTCTTAAAGCTCTTTTCGCGTACACTGTGAAAGCTACAGTAGTCACAACTGCAATTATTAAGGAGATTATGTTGTACACAATCTCAATTGTTGTCAAGCGTAGGTGTCCGTATTGTACATCCGCGAATGTTCTAATTAACCGACCACTGCAATATGAATCCGGTTTATAGAGTTAAGTTGTTGAAATCATGATTTTTAACGATTCAAGGAAGATAAGACTGACCTGTAGATGTAGATGTAAGCTTCTGGTATCATTCCTGCTATGGATCCGAATAAGTAAGGCCAGAATTTCATGCTTGTAACAACAATTGCGTAGTTGAATATTGTGTAAGGAAATGGCGAAACTCGAAAGATTGCTACAACTCTGAATTGATGGAACCAGCTTCCTTCTGCAGCTAGTCTAAGAACACCAGCTTGACGAGGCCACCTTTTTAGCCATTGCTGCATTTTGTGAGAGCAAGTTAGTGAACCTCTAAGACATCATCATATAGGCATGAACCATAGAAAGTGAAGGGTTATTACATGGAGACGATCACGGAACATAAGTCCAATTAGGTAAGGAAGAACCATGCCGATGGTGGTTCCAACCATGATAATTACAAAACCGAGACCATAACCAAAGATCATCCCAGCTAACCACATAGATGGCCCTGAAGGTATCAAGAACACAGGAAACAGAGCCAAGGAAACAACAAGGACAATTGCGAGCATAGGACGGCCAAATGCAGTTGCTTCCCATTGCAAAAGTGGAATTAGAACCTTCAATCGAAACAAACTATTACAATACAAAAAAATAGAGTTTGTAACATGGATCATATATATGGAAATAAAGTTGCCAAAAACAGAATTTGAGTTATAAAGATTACTTTTGGAACACAAATGGAACTCCCCATTTGGCAAAAATAAGGTGTAAGCAAGAGAACAATTGCAGATATTCCCAAAGCTTTCAACCACCACATCAGTTTCTTAGTCCGTACTTCCGATTGAGATAGAGACAACACAGTTTCAGCTGCAGAAGCTTCATGAGCTACAACTAGCCGAACGTATTCATTATCTTCCCTCATGTGACGAACAGAATCTGCAGTATCTTCTCTTGAATCCTTCAAAGGGTCTGACATGTGTATTAGAGAACCTAATCTGAATCCAAAATTGAACAAGAAATCGATATCAGAGACACAAAATCATCATTTGCAGGCCATCAAAACAAGAAAAAACCGAAACGGATCAAACAGATACCAAAAGAAGAAATAACAAACCCTAGAAGACATCTATATCAATAGAAAATTGGAAAAGGCAAATCACACAGAGAAGAGAATGATGCTTAGCTTAAAAATTAAAATACAGAAAAAGCTTCAAAACTTCGAAGACACATAAGGAAACGATAACGAAGAAGTGAAGTTAATCACAAGGAGAAATCAAACTCTCCGATCATTGAAATTCCCGATCAAAAAAAACGCAAGCTATCATAGAGTAATCAAATCACTTGGATCTCTCAATCAAAGTGAAAAACAATTCAAGAGATCATCAAATTGTAAAAGCATAACAAAATAAGAAAGTACGAGCTAGGGTTTAACGAATCTCACTTGCCAAAACCAATCAAACTCCGGCAACAAAATCGCCGGATAGTGAAGCTTCGTAGGTAGAAAAAGACGACGTTACGGCGACGGAAGCTCGTACACCATCGGAAAAACCAAGGTTGTTGCGGCGGATTCACGTTTGTTGCAGGTTTAGTGTCGTTTGCTTCCAAACAAAAAGCGTGTTATATGTTTGTTTTTTCTTTTTCTTACAGAAAAATTCAAATCAAATATGAGTTTGTATGCTTTTGTCATTTTTTTAAATTTTAATATTATGTATAGCTTAAGCTTTACAATTCTGGAATCACGAGTCAGACTATATTATAAAATTTTATAATAATGTTTTTATTTAAATAAATTGTAACCGATCCATAATGCGTACCTGACTTGACTTTATACATTTATAATTGGTTTGATTTTGATATTTCTAAACCAAATCCATAATCAACGAATCCTTAAATACTGAGAGCGTGAAAGAGACGCGCGTCTTGTTCTTAAGCAGGGGTATAATAGTAATTTTACACGATGACTTTATCTTGAGTTCTTCTCCAATGAAATCGATCATACTTTGATAAAATGGAGCGAAGTCAAAAAGTAAAACCTAGCGGCGGAGATGGAAGGAGGATTGTTTTGGAGTCGTCGCCGTTCGATTACTTGCCGGAAGATTGTATCTCGAAGATAATCTCTCTCACAAGTCCAAGAGATGCGTTTATCGTTGCTTCGGTTTCGAAAACTTTTGAATCGGTAGCCAAGTCGGACATAGTATGGTTGAGGTTTATTCCGCCGGTGATTCGATCTCTGATTCCTCGATCTCGATTGCATTTATTTAGGAAGGATCTCTATTTCTCTCTCTGTGATGATCATGTTCTGTTTGATAATGGTGGAAAGGTACATGTTTATCCATAAGTTTTGCAGTTATTTTATATGATTTTGAGAAAAGATCAGTCTGAACTACCTTGAATCCGAAAATTTCTGCTCTTTTGGATCAAATTGATGTAACTTTGAAGTTTGAACTCATGCTGCTATTAAGTAATTCTGATTATTTGGGATTTTGTTTTAAGGAAACAAAAGAGCTTCTCTTTAGAGAAAGCAAGTGGGAAGATTTGTATCATGTTGTTTGCAAAGGAACTAGCGATCACATGGGGAGATGCTCCTGAGTATTGGACATGGGTTCAAATTCGTGAATCTAAGTAATTCTTTTCTTATTATCTTTGCGTTAGTAAATGAATCAGTCGTTTAGACAATGATGATAATGGTGGAAAGTGTTTTCCTGTGTTTATGAAACAGTAGCTTTTCTGCTCAATGTATGTTGGTTGGAGATTCGGGGCAGAATGAATGCTTGTGTTCTATCTCCGAGGACTCGTTACTCCGTTTTCTTTGTGTTCAAAGCTAATGTAGGTTATGACTTTAAGGATGTGCCCATTAAAGCTGAAGTTGGAGTAGTGGGACAGGAAGCTTCTAGGAGATATGTATGCTTCGATGAGGCTACGGATGCAGAAGACGAGGATGCAGAAGCCGAGTATGCAGAAGACGAGTATGCAGAAGACGAGGATGTAGAAGCCGAGTATGCAGAAGACGAGGATGCAGAAGCCAAGTATGCAGAAGATGAGTATGCAGAAGAAGAAGATGCAGAAGAGGAGTATGCAGAACAAGAAGATGCAGAAGCCGAGTATGCAGAAGAGGAAAATGCAGAAGAAGAGGATGCAGAAGAGGAGGAAGGAAGAACCTATTAAAACCAAAGGATAGAGGAGATGGGTGGTGGATGGAGGTTGAGCTTGGACAATTCTTCAATGAAGGAGGATTAATGAATAGTGAAGAGATTGAGATGAGTGCTTTAGAGATTGAGAATCTGAATTGGAAACAAGGATTGATGATTGAAGGAATTGAAATCCGTCCTGCAAAGTAAAAGTAATGTGGCCAACACTCTGATTTCTGCTCAGCTATTAGTATTTCTAATAAAATTTATAAAAACTTCGTAATAATCCTGTTCTGTTCGAAAATGGTCAAAAGGTACATGTTAATCCGTACATTTTTTTCACTTCGTTTATACGATTTAAGAAGAATGATCAGTCTCCTTTACCTTGAATTAGAACATTTCAGCTATATTTGGATCAATTTGATGTAACTTTGAAGTTTGAACTCTGCTATTGAATGATTCTGATGATTTGGGATATTGTTTTTCCGGGAATCAAAGAGCTTCTGGTTAGAGAAAGCGAGTGGGAAGAATTGTTTCATGTTGTCTACAAGGAAACTCACAATCACATGGGGAGATAATCCTAACTATCAGGAATGGATTCCAATTCTTAAATCTAAGTAGAGCTCTATTTCACTATCTTTGTGTTAGTCATTGAGACAATGATGATAATGGTGGAGAATGTTGTCATTTGGTTATGCAGGTTTGACGAACACTCGTGTGTTATCTCCAAAAACTCGTTACTCGGCTTACATTGTGTTCATGAAAACGGCTGCATGTCATGGCTTTGTTGATTTGCCTATAAAAGCTGAAGTTGGAGTCGTGGGAAAGGAAGCTTCTATGAGATATATATGCTTTGATGAGGCTAAGGATGCAGAAGACGAGGATGCAGAAGAAGAAGCTGCAGAAGATGGAGATTGAGCTTGGTGAATTCTTCAATGAAGGAGGATTTATGATTAGTGATGATGGAATTGAGATGAGTGCTTTAGAGACTAAGCGGCTCAATTGGAAACGTGGCTTGATCATCAAGGAATAAAAGTAATGTGACCAACACTACGATCATCTGCTCAGCTAATTTCCATTTTCGTGCTATGAGGGTGTTGGTATGTGTAAACCTTCGGTTACTTTTGTTACAAGTAATCATAATTTTTTTTGGATATTTAGTTACTTTTAAAAAATAACTATTCATAATCAAACTAACATTATTTTGGGTCTAATTCAATTTACTTATTCAGAAGCGGAATCAAATTTTAACTGATATCTATTAATTCCAAAAACGACCTAAACCGAATCAAAAAGTATAATGTTGAGAGTTTATATCAGTGCTAAAAATGCTAGCGCGTAGCGCCTAGAAAGACTAGTCGAAGCTGAGACGATTCTAGACAATTTTGCCGGTTTTTAAATAAATAATATTTTTTATATGATAAACTAACTATATATAGTGTAAATATAATAAATAATATGAATCATATGATTTATAATTAATAATTAAAAGCAAATAATGATTTGTTTTTTAATTAAAAATTTCAAAATCAAACTCATGAAAAAACCAATTTCTTTTTATAATATAACCTAATTAATTACTTTTAATATGATTGTCTAAACCATATATAAAATTATTACACTAAATTCTAATCGAGTAATCTTCACCTACTGATTTATATGGTATAATTGTAAAATCGGTCAAAATACACAAACGTTTTATGTGTTTATATGATGTAATGCTTATAAGAATATAATCGGTATCTTACATTAAATCTTAACATGTAAGTTACACTCTTTATTTAGATTCCTTTTTCACTTTTCTATTTGTCGGCTTTACAAGTCACTATAAGCCCAAAAAAAATTAAAGGGACTTCTTATTCCTTACAAGATGACTTGAGTCTCTTGTATTGGTTAGAATTTGTACAAGTGAATCCTTAGAACTTAAGAATGAGCAAGACAAGGACCGTGAAAGAGACGAGCTCATCGTTGGCAATGAAAGGTCATTTCCTTAAATATGTACAACTACTTAAGAAGAGTCTCGAACACTTGACTTCCGACAAAAGTCAAGTGTCGTTGAATGACTTACCAGAAGAATGCATCTCCAACATAATCTCTTTCTTAAGTCCTCAAGACGCTTGTGTCTTGGCTTCGATTTCCAAAAGCTTTGAATCTGCAGTTAATTCAGATATTGTATGGGAGAAGTTTATTCCACCGGAGTACGAGTTTCTGATTTCTGGATCACAAGATTTCTCATCGAAGAAGGAGATTTATTTCGCTATCTGCCATGAATATGTTCAAATCTGCGATGGCAAATTGGTATATTCTCTATCTATCTTAAATATTATGATTTTGTATTGAATCATGGAGGATGTTATTTTAAGTTTAAATTTGAGGACTTTTACCATGCTTTTTTGAGTATTTTTGTTGAACTATGAATATCGAATGAATATAGATTTTGTAATTTTAGATGATTTTGGATGAAGTAAATGAAGTTTTAGTTGTTCTAAAAATATATTTTTTGATGGTTAAATGTAATTTTGTTTCAACTTTGAGGATAAGTTAATTTGGATTGTAGATCGGTTTTGTTGTTGACATAAAGAAAAATATAACAGTTAAATTTTTATATTTTTAACTAGATAAATTTTGTAAAACAACTTAAATTCACTTTAAATTTTTTAAATCCAGTATCTATTTGATGATATTTATAAAATCATTAGTTCAATAATTCCAAGTTTTATAATGTTTTAGAAAGTCATAATTGAATAAGTGATTATTTGTTATTCTAACATATATCATTCAAAATCTTTGTTGCAACATGAATGTTGTGAAGAGCTTATGGGTTACAAAGCCGGATGTGAAGAAGTGTTTCGTGTTACCAGCTAAGAAGCTCTCAATCACCAATGGCGATTCTCCTGAGAGTTGGAAATGGATTACACTTCCCGAATCTAATAAGTACACTTTTTCTTTAGCTTTGTGTCAGTCCAAGTTTTGTAATAACTTGTTCGGATGATGATAACACTAAGAAAATTTAACTCTATGCTGTGCAGGTTAGTAGTCGAACTACTTGAAGTAAACATGTTTGAGATTCGCGGCCGAATAGAAAGTCGAGTCCTAGCTCCAAGAACTCGTTATTCGGCTTACATTGTGTACAAGAAAACAGACACATTTGATGGCTTTAAGGATGTGACCATAAAAGTTGTAGTTGGAGTTGTGGGACAAGATTTAGATAAATCTTGTAAAAGATATATACGCTTTGATGAGACTCATGATTGGCGTTATCATACAAGGACTAATCAATTGATGCCAGATTTGAGAAATGATGGATGGATAGAGCTAAATCTTGGGGAGTTCTTCAATGAAGGAGGATTAAAGAATAAAGATGTGATTGAGATGGCTGTTTCACAGACTAAGAAGGACACATTGAAACGTGGCTTGATCATTCAAGAAATTGAAATCCGTCCCGCATATTGCATAAATCCGGTAAAGTAATTGTCAATTGATTTTGTGATGGAATGGAGATGTTAATTTTAGTTGAGTATGTTATAAGCTTAGCTGCAACTTATGTAAACTGGTTTTCTACAATGTATTTTGATGATTTCGATCGTGTTTTGGTATGAGTCTTTCTTTTTTCGTCTGAAGATTCATATATTAATAATCAAAGATAGAATACATTATTTGAATACATATGCTAGTGGTAACACGATTTCTAGAGACAATGTTCAAAAATGAAAAGCCAAAATTACAAGAATAAATCTCACACAATTTTTGGAAATTGCAAAGTCTGTTGATTTCAGAAAACTAAGATAATATTATTGATCAAACGATGAAATTATAAGGCCTTACTCAAGAACAGTGAAACATCAAACGAAACTGACAAAACATAAATGTAGATAATGGTTAGCTTAGTGTTGTTCAATTTATTAAAAGATCACTAACAAGCACCACTACTCCACTGTGTTGTTCCTTAACTCAGCTCTATAACACCAACATACCCTCCCTTAAGTTAAAAACTTTGTTGTAGCTTATTTCCCTAGCATCGATAACACTAAGTAGTCCACGTAGTTTCTCGAACTGTTTTAACTTTAGAGGCTTTGTACAACGCTTGCAACTTGATTCTTTGAAGCACAATAAGTTACTTTGACACTTCCATCGGTTACTAAGATACTGAAATCTTACTCTAGCGTGCTTGTTCTTTCCATGAAAAACGTAATTCTTGTATAACCGAATAGCATAGGTATTGTCACACATAATCTTTGTCTGCTCATTTTCCATGATTCCAAAGTCTTTTTAAGTCTTCTGATTTCTGGATCACAAGATTTCTCATTGAATAAGGAGATTTATTTCGCTATCTGCCATGAATATATTTAAAACTGCGATGGCAAATTAGTATCTCTGTATCTATCTAAATATTTTGATTTTTTATTAAATCATGGATGATGTTGTTTAAGCTTAAATTTAAGGATTTTTTTTTCTTTTAATTTCGGCATATTGTGAGATAAAATTTTAGATGATCTTGGATGAATTAAACGAACCTTTATTTGTTCATAAACAATATCGTTTTTGGTCAAATGTAATATTGTTTGAAATTTGAGAAGAAATTTGGACTGTATATCTAGATAAATTTGGACTATCCAATTGTTGACGAAAAAACACATAAGAGTTTAATTTTTGTATTTTTATCTAGATAAATTTGGTAGAATAACTTAAATTCACTTCAAATCTAGTATTTAAATTAGTTTTAGTAAGAGTGGATTTGATGATATTTTCAGAATAATTAGTTTAGTAATATTGAATTTGATTTTAGAAATTTGCGATTGAATAAGAAATGAATTATTATTTTAACATTTGAAATGCTTTCTCTTTGTGTAACATTGGATGTTATGGTTACAAAGTCGGATGCCAAGAAGTGTTTTATGTTACCCGCAATGAAGCTTTCAATCACCAATGATGATTCTCTGACAGTTGGAAATGGATTACACTTCCTGACTCTAATAAGCACACTATTCTCATTATCTTTAGATCAGTTCAGTTTTGTAGTGACTTGTTCGGATGATGATAGTGTAGCTCTATGTTGTTCAGGGTTAGTACTCGAACTACTTGAAGTAAATATGTTCGAAATCAGAGTTAGCTCCAAGAGCAACGCAGGAGAGTGGATGAACAATCTTCGTCCACTCATTCTTCTCATCGATGGCTTTCCTCTGCTTATTTTCTTTTAGGTATTTATCTGATGGGTGTTTTGTGGTTGTTTAAAATTCAATTTTTGTAAATTTAAAGCTTCGAATCAGAATATGTAATCCTCAGCTAATATATTATGTTGCTAAGAACAAGCTTATTTAGAACCATTGAGCTCGTTCTTTAAAAACAATATTTTAAACCGACAAATTTGAAGCTCATTGCTAAAAGAAAACATAAAATAAAGTGAATTTTTTCTGAAGGAAAAATAAGAAATGAATCCAACTTCGAAAAACCAGTTTAGCTTTCGAATTTATAGTCAATTTCGATTTGAAATTATTAGAAGGTTCAATTGGCCTTTAAAATCTTTGAGGTCATTTATTGAAAACAAATTTCAAACCGACGAGCTCATTTTTAAAAAAATGAGAAAGTGAATCGAACTTCCAAAAATCAATTTATTTTGGATTTTATAATCAATTTTGATTCGATTTTAAATTATCGGAAAGTTCAATTGGCCGAGTCACGATAATTTTTTCAAAAGTCAAAAAAAAAACTGAAAGTTTAATCAACTACATTTAAGTTTCAAGGTTAAATCAACTATTTTCGGTAAATACAATAGTAAATTGATATTTTTCTCAAACCAAATATCCAAAGGGGCAAGTTTTGGCTCTGGGCCTTCGGTTTTCAGTTTTTTTTGTTTACTAAAACTGGTTCCGAATTAAACCGAACCAAATTTTCGGTTTGGTTTGGTTTTTTAAATAATTACATCGGTTCGATTTTTCGGCTTTTTTAGGTTAAAATATATAAAATTCCAATTTAAAACTAAATTTCTAGGTTTCTAAAAAGCTGATCGGTTTTAGGTAACCGAACCGACCAACCGAAAACCTAATTTAAAAATAATTGAGTTCCGATTGGTTTTTATGAGTAAAGCGAAACTGGACAGAAAACCGAAAATTTCAATTCGGTCGGTTCGGTCCAATTTGGTCTGTACCGATTGCGCACGGCTAGTTAAATGATTCGGTTTATGTTTTGGTTTGAGAATCAAGTGAAAGAGACATGCGCTTAGTTTGCAAGTAAAGGACATATTCGTAAATTCGCAGAAATAAAAATCTCTTATAAGTGATCTATACTAAGCTTCTTCGATGAAGACGATCATAATTCATAGAGATACAAAACAACAATGGAGCAAAGTCAAGGTGTTGAATCTAACAATGGAGACGGAGCAGAGATTGTTTTGGAGTCACCTCCATTCGATTCGTTACCTGAAGATTGCATCGCCAACTTTATCTCTTTCACAAGTCCACGAGAAGCCTGCGTCTCTGCTTCGGTTTCGAAAGCTTTTGAATCGGCGGTCAAGTCAAACATAGTGTGGGAGAAGTTTATTCCGTCGGAGATTCAATATCTGATTCCTCTATCGTTAGATGTTCCATCGAAGAAGGATCTCTATTTCTCTCTCTGTAACGATCCTCTTCTGTTCGAAAATGGTCAAAAGGTACATAAATTTTGTATGATTTGAGAAGAGAGATCAGTTTCCTTTACCTTGAATCAGAAATTTGGATGTGAATTTGAAGTTTGAACTTATGCTGCTATTGAATGATTCTGATAATTTGGGATTTTGGTTTTTTCTTTCTGGAAATCAAAGAGCTTGTGGTTAGAGAAAGGGAGTGGGAAGAGTTGTATCATGTTGTCTTCAAAGCAACTAGAGATCACATGGGGAGATGATCCTCGTTATTGGGAATGGATTCAACTTCCTGAATCTAAGTAGCTTCTTTGATCATTATCTCTGTGTTAGTAAATGAGTCAATCCTTATGATAATGGTGGAAAATGTTGTCATATGTTTATTTCAGGTTTGAAAGAGTAGCGGAGCTTATCAATGTATGTTGGTTCGAGATTCGTGGCAGAACTAATACTCATGTTCTGTCTCCAAAAACTCGTTACTCAGCTTACATTGTGTTCAAGAAAGTGGATGAATGTTATGGCTTTGAGAATGCGGCCATAAAAGCTGAAGTTGGAATTGTGGGACAAGAAGCTTCTAGGAAATATGTATGCTTTGATAATGGATATATGGATACAGAAGAAAAGGATGCAGAAGAGGAGGATACAGAAGAGGAGGATGTAGAAGAGGAGGATGCAGAAGAGGAGGATGCAGAAGAGGAGGATACAGAAGAGGGAGATGTAGAAGAGGAGGATGCAGAAGAGGAGGATACAGAAGAGGAGGATGTAGAAGATGAGGAAAGGAGAAACCTAGTGAAACCAGAGGAGAGAGGAGATGGATGGATGGAGATTGAGCTTGGAGAATTCTTCAATGAAGGAGAGTTCATGAAAAGTGATGACATTGAGATTAGAGTTTTACATATGGATGGTCGCAGCTGGAAGCGTGGCTTGATCATTCAAGGAATTGAAATCCGTCCTGCAAAGTAAGAGGAATGTGACCAACACTCTGATTATCTTCTTAGCTAAGCTCCAACTTTCTACTGGAGGATGTTGGTATGTGTAAGTAAATCTGTTTCTGTACTGTGATAATTCGGTTTATGTTTTTGGTTTGAGTCTTAATAAAGTTAAGAGCTGTGTTGTATATCTTGGCCTCTTGTTTCTGTATTGTGATCTTCTGAATCTTACATTCACAAACTTAGTGAAGAGGATTTAAGAAAGAGTCATAAGTCTATTATAGTCTCAGCTTTGCTTCCAGATGCAGACAATGATGATGATGATCATAGTGAATTGTTTACATGGTGTTATGTGTTTTTGTATGATGTAATGTTTATAAGGATATAATCTGTATCTTACATTAAATCTTAACCTGTAAGTTATACTTTTTAGATTCCTTTTTCACTTTTCTATTTGTTGGCTTCACGAGTCAAAACTTGATTATAAAGTTATAATATAAAGGGACTTTATTATTCCTTACCAATGGCTATGACTTGAGTCTTGAATTGGTTTTGTTTGTTACAATTTGTACAAGTGAATCCTTAGAGCTTAACAATGAGCAAGACAAGGACTGTGAAAGAGACGAGCTCATCGTTGGCAATGAAAGGTCATATTCATAAATTTGTACAACAACTTAAGAAGAGTCTTGAACACTTGACTTCAGACAAAAGCCAAGTGTCTTTAATGACTTACGAGAAGAATGCATCTCCAACATAATCCACTGGAATACGAGTTTCTGATTTCTGGATCACAAGATTTCTCATCGAAGAAGGAGATTTATTTCGCTATCTCCCATGAATATGTTCAAATCTGCGATGGCAAATTGGTATTTTCTCATATATCTTAAATATTATGATTTTGTATTGAATCATGGAAGATGTTATTTAAGTTTAAATTTGACTTTTACCATTTTTAAAAAAGTATTTTTGGGCCGAGGACAGGTGGCTCAATGGTGTAGTCACTTTACAAATCATCATGGTACCAGGGATCGAACCTCCTACCTGCAGTTGTAGGAGTGAGATTTAAAAGCCACTAGACTAGTTGACAAAAGAAAAAAGAAGTATTTTTGGCATGTTCTGAACTATGAATATTAAATGAATATAGATTTCATAAAATTTCAGATGATTTTGGATGAATGAAATGAAATTTTACTTGTTATAAATATGTTTCTAATCAAATGGTTAAATGTAATATTGTTTCAACGTTGAGGATAGATTTAGACTATAGATTGGTTTTGTTGTTGACATGGAAAAAAAACATTAGAGTTAAATTTTTGTATTTTTAACTAGATAAATTTCTTAAAACAAAAAGAAAATAAACTAGATAGATTTTGTAAAACAACTTAAATTCACTTAGAAATTTAAAATCCAGTATCCAAAATA
Source organism: Lepidium sativum (assembly GCA_023374145.1). Lineage (NCBI taxonomy): Eukaryota > Viridiplantae > Streptophyta > Magnoliopsida > Brassicales > Brassicaceae > Lepidium > Lepidium sativum. The sequence goes on along the minus strand of JAKUCM010000880.1, from coordinate 26,302 downwards.
TTTTTTAATAAGAGGGGATTTGATTACATTTTTTTAATCATTAGTTCAATAATTCCAAGTTTTATAAGATTTTAATTTTAGAAAGTCATAATTGAATAAGTGATTATTTATTATTCTAACATATATAACTCAAAATCGCTATTTTCAACATACTTTTTTTGTGTAACATGAATGTGAAGAGCTTATGGGTTACAAAGCAGGATGCGAAGAAGTGGAAATGGATTACACTTCTCGAATCTAATAAGTACACTTTTTATTCATTAGCTTTGTACCAGTCTAAGCTTTGTGATAACTTGTTCAGATGATGATGATGATCACACTAATTTAACTCTAATATTGTGCAGGTTAGTAGTCGAACTACTTGAAGTAAACATGTTCGAGGTTCGCGGCCGAATAGAAAGTCGTGTCCTAGCGCCAAGAACTCGTTATCCGGCTAACATTGTGTACAAGAAAACAGACATATTTCATGGCTTCAAAGATGTGGCTATAGAAGCTGTCTTTGGAGTTGTAGGACAAGATTTAGAGGATTCTTGTAGAAGATATATATCTTTTGATGAGGCTAGTGCTTGGAGGTTTCTTACAAGGACTAATCGAGTGATGCCATTTTGGAGAAATGGTGGATGGATAGAGATAAAGATTGGGGAATTCTTCAATCAAGGAGGATTGAAGAATAAGGATGTGATTGAGATGGTAGTTGTAGAGACTAAGGAACGCACATTGAAACGTGGTTTGATCATTCAAGGAATTGAAAATCCGTTCTACTTATTGCATAAATCCGATAGAGTAATTGTCAATTAGTTTTGTAATGGAACGAAAAGGTTAAATTTCAGTTGGGTATATTATGAGCTAAGCTCCAACTTTGTTCTTATAGTTGGTATATGTAAACCTGTTTTTCTACTGTGTATTTGATGATTCCGATTTTGTTTTGGTATTTGGTATTCCTTGGGTATTTTAATGTCATTCTAGAAAGAAAAAGAATTGTTACACAAAGAGTACAATTTCAAACTCGTTATCGAAGCCTCCACAAATTAAGACCACCTCTCTTGGTGGTTGAGTTTCTAAAGAATAAAATAATAGTATTTTTGATTACAATTAAGAAATGGAAAATAGTTAACATTTTCTAAGAAACGTATTTTAAAGTTCTTGAACAAGAAACGATTCTTTCTCTCTCTTACTTTTTTATTTTTTTTATTTAAATAATGTTAAAAACTTTTACAAGAAACAGCGTTGGAGCTACTCTAATGACTCGAGTCTTTATATAATTGAGTTTGTTTGCTAGAGTCTTAGAAAATAATGAATCCAGGAGGCTGTTGACTTGTTGGTATGTGTAAACTCGGTTTAGATGTAGACGACGATAATGAGCATAGATTCATAGTCAATTGCTTAATGCTTATAAAGATATGATCGGTATGTACATTAAATCTTAACCCGTAAGTTACAGATTCTTTTTCTTCACTTTTTTATGTGTTGGCTTATGGAGTCAAGATTTTATCATAAATATATATTAAAGAAAGTGACATTTTTTTCTCTTACAAGATGACTCGAGTCTTGGCTTGTGTTGTTATAAATTTGTACAAAACTAAAAAATAATTTTTTTTAAAACCAGTGAATCCTTTGAGCCTAACAATGATCAAGCGAGCGCATCGTTCGCAATGAAGAGTCTCGGACACTTGACTTCCGACAAAAGTCATGGTGTTCCTGTGCCGTTGAGTTTGCATGACTTACCAGAAGAATGCATCTCCAACATAATCTCTTTCACAAACCCACAAAACGCATGTGTTTTCGCTGCGGTTTCTAAAACCTTTAAATCTGCGGTTAATTCAGATATTGTATGGGAGAAGTTTTTTCCACCGGAGTTCGAGTTTTTGATTTCTGGCCGATCACAAGATTTCTCATCATGGAAGGAGGTTTACTTCACTTTCTGCCATGAATTTGTTCAAATCTACGATGGCAAATTGGTATCTCTACCAGAAAGTTTCTGGTAGCTTTATTATGATTTTGTATTGAATCATGGAAGATGTTATTTAGGTTTAAATTTGAGGACTTTTACCATTTTTTGAGTAATTTTGGCATTTTGAATGATATTGATTTTGTAAAATTTTATATGAACTAAATTTTTTTTATGATTTCTTCTCTTCCAGAACTCTAATTAAAACTGATTTTTTTTTGACCGGATAAATTCGGTAAAACAACTTGAATTCACTTAAAATCTAGAATCAAATTGTATTTTTGTTATTGATTGGATCGATAAAGTTTGATCCATAACCAAAAACATATTCCCTAAAACATTTTTTAATCTTCTAACTATAGTAAAATATTGTTGAACTAGATGTCAGTATTCATTAGCTGGATTATCTAAACCACCACAGTCAGAAGAGATAAACTATCTAAAACATTTTAAATGTAGAAGACTTGAGAATATATATACTTTTAAAAAGTTTTAGTTCCATAACGCTAAGTTTTATAAGAGTTTGATGGTTCCGATTTTGTTTTGGTATGAGTCTAATGTCTAAGGTAAGTGACTATCTCTGTCATGTTAATGAGAGAGTTATCTTGTTGGAATATCTTCTTCCAATATAACATAAACAAATAATTAACGAAGACCAAAGAGCATGACTTACAAAAAGCATTATAAGTTTTACAATTTGAGAATATAAAACAGTGACTAGCTAGGACCAAAATACGGTTGATCCATAATGCCTACCTAATGACTTAGTCTATATATAATTGAGTTTGTTTGCTAAAACTTTACAAAACAATGAATCCTAAGAGTCTAGCAATGAAAGGTCATTTTGGTAAATTTGTACAACGACTTAAGAAGAGTCTCGGACACTTGGCTTCCGACAAAAGTCACGGTGTTGTTGTGCCGTTGACTTTGGATTACTTGCCGGAGAAATGCATCTCCAACATAATCTCATTCACAAGTCCTCAAGACGCTTGTGTCTTGGCTTTGGTTTCTAAGACCTTTGAATCGGTGGTCAATTCAGATATTGTATGAGAGAGGTTTATTCCAGCGGAATACGAGAATCTAATTTCTGAATCACAAGATTTCTCATGCAAGTGGCAGGTGGTAAGTTCACAAGAGGCATGCGTACTTGCACATCATGGGATTGAGTCCTCCCGCTTGCATTTGCAAGAACTTGGCTAATGGACCGGCCATTTGTAGCCTAAAATTGACAAAAAAAAAAAAAATCACAAGATTTCTCATCAAAGAAGGAGCTCTATTTTGCTCTCTGCCATAATTCTGTTCAAATCGACGATGGCAAAAAGGTATATCTATCTATCTATCTATCTAAATATTGTAGCTTTTGTGTTGAATCATAGAGGATTTTTATCTGAGGTTTATTGAACAATAGATTTTAAATAATAAAGATTTTATAAATTTAGGACCTTTTGATTAATTGGTTAAATCTATATTTGTTGAGTGTTCAATTTCACTAAGTGGCCTAATTTTCACGTGACATTATTTTGTTGATCTAGTTATTGACAAAAATATGTTTATAAATATAGAGGAATTTATAGAAGATTCTCTTTGATTAATTTAGTATCTTGTGATTATATTGAAAATCAAAGACCTTATGGGTAAGAGAAGCAACTGCAAAGACGTATCATCATTCAAGGAATTGAAATTCGTCCTACAAATATTCGGGAATAATTAATTTTTGGTTAATTGTCAATTGGTTATGAAACGGAATGAATAAGTTAATTCAGTTGTGGGTATATAAGCTAAGTTTCAACTTTGTTTTTCGAATGGAGTGTGTTTGTGATGGTTCCGATCGGTATATGATTATAAATGTCTGAATTCTAAAACACTATCTACAATTCCACACAGAAAAAAAAATACATGATGACCAAAAAGCATAATTAACTTTTTAATTTAAAATTTAAAAACATAATTACCTATTGACAACAAAAAAAAAAGAAAAATACCAGAAACTTAACGAGTGAGATTATATTATAAATATGTTTGTAAAATGGAATTCTAATTAGGAAAAGAGTAGAAATTATTGTCACTTTATCGACAAAGAAATTGTGTTTTATTTTCTTTATGCTTTTCCACAGTGTCGGCTCACAAGGGTGAGCGAGCTGTGTAACCGCTCCGGGCATAAGGGCCCAAGCTTTTTTTTTTAATTTCTTTTTTTTTTGTTCCCTAAAAAACAAAAAGATCCATAATAAGACAAAAATTTTGTTTTTTTTATCAACGGCATTTTTTTGTTTTTTTGTCAATTAGCATACTGGTTTTTTAAATCTCACTCTTACAATTGCAGGTAGGGGATTTAATCACTGGTGCCATGAGGAACTAAAATTTTGTTTTTTTTTTTAATTTGTAAAGTGACCAAACCACTGGGCCACCTATCCTCGGCACTAAAATTTTGTTCAAAACATAAAAATAACTCTATTTAAAAAAAAACATTAAAAAATGGCCCAAAAAGAATTTTAAATAGTAAAATAGCCCAACTACAGCTTCTCTATTCATTTAAACAAAGAAAATAGCCCAAAAAAAATTTTATCAATGAAAAGCAAAACACTTTTATTAAAACGTTAAGTATTGGAAATGCATTTTAGTTTAGTAGCCGGCGGTAAGTCTACTTATAGCAATTCATTTGTATAATCAGATATCGAATCTCCCACCTGCATTATATAGGAATTTAGCTACTGCACCAATAACTCAATAAAATCTGCCGTAGAAAAAAAAAATAACATTAAATATAAAATAAAATTTGCCCAAGGGCATAGATAGATGTTGAGCGGCACTGCTTTTCCACACTTTACTTAGCCAAGAACAATAGAGATTAAATAACAAAGATTCATCAAATTTGATAAATTATTGAATTTGCAATTAATATAATTCACTAAATTTGTAGTTTCTCTCAAACCAAAGTCTTCATAGGTAAGTTAAACACCAAACAAAAGTTATATTTGCTTTATTTTTAGGTCATTAGATAAAAGCAAAACCTTTTTATTTCTAAACCTTTTGAGATTCCTTTATCAAAACGCTTTAAGGGTACCATTGGAACATCAAACTAAATCTTAATTATTTGATTTTTTTGTCAACGGTAGATTATATTAGTTCACAACTGATCAGTCAAATAACCAAATTTTTATATAATATAGACGGAAACTCAATCCCTAATTTTACAAATGAGCCGGTGGACTTACCGCCGGCCACTATGCTAATAACCATTTGCATCTTGTTTATTTGATTACATGATCGATTATCCAATTTTAAATAATCAAAGACTTAGCTAATCGTCAATAATTATTAATTGACAGAATAAAAATAACAAAGACACGTCAGAGAACTCACGAGAGTCTGTCTAAATACATAAAGTCTTCGAATCACAGAAGATTTGACAAAAACCACCGATCGATAAATGATGGGACAAAATCATGGCGTTGAATCTATCAGAGAAGCCGTAAAGGAGATCGTTATTACCGGACCGTCACCGTTCGATGGCTTACCAGAGGATTGCATCACGAAGATAATCTCTTTCACAAGTCCACAAGATGCGTGCGTTGCTACAACGGTTTCAAAGACCTTTGAATCTGCTGTTAATTCTGATAGCTTGTGGGACAAGTTTCTTCCATCGGATTATTCATCTATAATCCCTACACCACTAGTTTTCGGATCGAAGAAAGAGCTTTATTTTGCTCTTTGTAACGATCCTCTTCTAATCGAAGATGGCAAAAAGGTAATTATATCTTATGTTTTTGTGCTTTAGTCCTAGAGAATGGATTAGGACCTTTCTTTCTGATTAACAAAAAGAAAAACAGTTTCATACAATAGATCTAAATTTCGTAGTAATGTTCGTAGTTTCATCGATTTCCACTTGGTTTAGGTTTAGATAATTGCAAAAAAAAAAAACTCATGTTTAACTTTATGTCGAATATGGAAAATGTATTTGAATAAATGGTTAAACATTCATTTTTGCAATTTTTTCCACAAAATTTCAAATTCAAGAAGTCGTGTAAACCCTCGTCATATCGTTTGGGTTTGCGGATTTAGATTATAGACCGGTTTTGTCGATTTTGATTGAAACTCGATGTTAAACTTTATATCGAATATGGAAAATGTATTTGAATAAATGGTTAAACATTCATTTTTGCAATTTTTTCCACAAAATTTCAAATTCAAGAAGTCGTGTAAACCCTCGTCATATTGTTTGGGTTTGCGGATTTAGATTATAGACCGGTTTTGTCGATTTTGATTGAAACTCGATGTTAAACTTTATATCGAATATGGAAAATGTATTTGATTAAGTGGTTAAACATTCATTTTTGCAATTTTTTCCACAAGATTTCAAATTCAAGAAGTCGTGTAACCCCTCGTCATATTGTTTGGGTTTGTGGATTTAGATTATAGACCGGTTTTGTCGATTTTGATTGAAACTCGATGTTTAACTTTATATCGAATATGGAAAATGTATTTGAATAAGTGGTTAAACATTCATTTTTGCAATTTTTTCCACAAGATTTCAAATTCAAGAAGTCGTGTAACCCCTCGTCATATTGTTTGGGTTTGTGGATTTAGATTAATGACCGATTTTGTCGATTTTGATTGAAACTCGATGTTTAACTTTATGTCGAATATGGAAAATATATTTGATTAAGTGGTTAAACATTCATTTTTGCTATTTTCCCACAAGATTTCAAATTCAAGAAGTCGTGTAACTCCTCGTCATATTGTTTGGGTTTGCAGATTTAGATTATAGACCGGTTTTGTCGATTTTGATTGGATTTTTTTTATGTTGAATCAACTAGTTGTATAAGTATATAACAAAATGAACTTTTTTGACAGATTCCTTACTATTTTGATTTTGTTTTTGACTTTTTTTTTTCTAAAGAGCTTCTGGTTAGAAAAGGCGAGTGGAAAAAAGTGTATAATGTTATCTTCAAAGGAACTTTGGATCACATGGGGAAGTACTCCTCAGTATTGGCAATGGATTTCAATTCCTGAAGCTAGGTCACTTTTCTTTTCTTCTTTTCTCTGTTTTTTTCTTCAATTATTTGGCAATGATGATGATTTGTTGTAATGTAGATTTAACAAAGTTGCAGAGCTTCTTAATGTGTGTTGGTTTGAGATTCGTGGAAAAACAAGCACTCGTGTGCTATCTCCTGAAACTCATTACTCAGCTTACATTGTGTTCAAGACAAAAGATCAATGTCCTGGATTAGGACATTTACCTGTTGAAGTTGGAGTTGGTTTGGTTGGACAACAATCTTCTAATAGACTCATATACTTTGTTGGGCCTAGACTTCGAAGAGGAGAGATTGAAAGAAGAGATGTAACTAAACCAGAGAAGAGAGATGATGATTGGCTTGAAGCTGAACTTGGTGAGTTTTATAATGAAGCAAGTTGTGATGAAATTGAGTTTAGTGTTGTTGAGATTAATTCTCCTTATTGGAAAAGTGGTTTGATCATTCAAGGTATTGAATTTCGACCTACAATAAAACCACTAAGTAATGTTTGATTACTTGTGATTTCGATTTATGTTTGTTTGTTATAGCAAGTGAGAAACTTTGTTGTATTGTAACATGAGAATTTCTATTGCTTTGGATTGAAATGTTTGTGAAATTGGGGTTTTCATCATGATCATTGTAAAAAACCACTAAGTAATGTTTTTTCCCCAACTTTAATATTTTGTAGACTTTCTAATTTCTTGTTGTCGACCAAAACTTCATTAATAAAACCGAAACAGCATAATAAGAATCGATACAGAGAAATCCTTAACAAATCTTCTAACATGTCTGACGAAAGAATTAGATTTAGAATCTAAAAGGCGAATCGAGAACACCAAAAACGATTCCTTAATCTCTTGAAATCCTAAATAGATGAAGAAAAAATAAACCAATTTTCAGGATTTGTCACAATTTTCATCACATTTTAGCTATCAGTTACAAATTTTACCTCAAAAAATAGAAGATGAATCACATAATCTGTTGCAAATTTTACCTCCAAAAATAGAAGCTGAATCATAAAGACTATCACTCAAAATCTTGAGTATAGAGATGAAACACTCTTTCTTATTCCATTAACACCATGCACTATCTTTTCAGGATTGATCCATATAGACTAAGATCTGTATGTAACATAAATCAATGATTAGGTTTAAAAACTTTCATAGTTTATAAAATAGATCTTGTTCGTTTGCTGGTCGTTGGCGACCGCGACCAAAACATGTTGTTTTTGTGATCGCTGGTTCAGTGATTGGTCGCAACGACTGTTTTATTTAGCAATCTGCGGCGGCTAAAATTTAAAATTATTAATTTATCTTCAATGACTAGTCGCAGCGACTGTTAAATAAATAAATAAAAAAGAATTTTTTAGTCACGGTCGTTGGTAACGGTTGGGATCGCCAGCAACCAGCAAACGAACAAAACTATAGTCAAATTTTCATTTTTCATAGTGAATGTGGTCTAAGGTAGTCTCTCGATAAAGGCGGCTGAATTGTTTTTGACTTTTAAAAATCTTTTGTCTTTATAATCTATAGTATTTAAATATATATCATCGTAAGGCGTAACAAATAAACTTATTCGTTAGGTCTAGTGTTATACTGAAACAGTAAGTTACTATAACCCATTCGTTTAAACCCACATTAAATTTTATACTGGAAAATAAGTTACTATAACCATTTTTTTAAATCCACATTAAAATTTTCTTCAAAATCGAGTAAGAACTTAAAAAAAAACACGCAATAAATCTCTAATAAACAAAAATCATAGAAACTGTTAATACTCTTATTTTATATAAGTTGTCATTGTAGATTAAATTTTTATTTTATTTTAAATATTATTTTTATTTTCCAATGCATTTTTAATATAAAATTATCTCAGTTGCTCCTAACTAAATAAATAAATTATTAAATGATTTAGAATTATAATAGTCAATGACATCATAGAACATTTAACTATTTTCTTAATATGTGAAAAACTATAAAATGATAAGTAATATGAAAGAGATGAAGTAATATTTATAGTTATTCTAAGTTCTGATTATTTGTTGAAATTTTTCATTCTAATAAGTAAGATAACTAATAATTCAAGTATTTTAACTTTTTTTCCTCTACGTATAATATAATTTTTTTTAATAAAATTTAAAACATAGATTTTAGATTATACATCGAATATTATGGATCCAATTATCGAAAACAAAAATATGAACTATTCTCTCACAAAAGTCATATCTTTTTGTTTTGCCTTGAGCATCATATCACTCAAAGACGATCTTTAAACGCAAAAATGTTGTAAATGGTTCTTAGTCTAGTGGCAGACAGTAAGTCCACTTAAAGCTACTCATTTGCATAACTAGGGATCGAGTTTCACCTACATTATGTAAGAATTTGGTTACTGGGTCGACTAGTTGTACTCCAATATAATTTGACATTGACAAAAGCAAAAATATTAATCATCTCCACTTGAATACAAACATTTATATATAAAAATTTGTCGTAAGAAAGACTTCGTAAGTAAGTTAATACACGTAACCAAAGTTAGTTGTTTTGTCTGATTACATCAAAAGCCAAAACCGTTATATTATTTTTTTTATTTTTTTTTATAAGACGTTAAGCTTATAAGGGTATTATCGGAAACTCACATTAATATCTTAACCTCTAAGTCTTTTACGAATCATCGAAACTGATATAAATATCTCTGTTTCGTTGTCACTCTTATCACTACACATCGTTTCATCAGATTCTCTTTCAGATTCCAAAATCGATAATGGAACAAATTCAAGTCAGCGTTTCAAATTCCGGAAGCAGAGGAAGTAATCAGATAGATGAAGTTGTGTTGAAAGCGTCTCGATTTGATGCTTTGCCTGAAGATTGTATTTCAATGGTGATTTCACATACTAATCCTCGTGATGCTTGTGTTATGGCTTTGGTTTCGAAATCGGTGAAATCAGCAGCTCAATCTGATTTGGTTTGGGATACGTTTCTTCCACCGGAATATTCGTTTCTGATTCCTCGATTGGGTAATTCGAAAAAAGAGATTTTTCTATCTCTTGCTGATGATTCCGTTGTGATCGACGATGGAAAAAAGGTAATTTTTAATCGAATCTGATTCTGGAATGTATAATTAGGGTTAATCGAATCTGATTAGGGAATGTATAGTTAGGGTTTGGTTTTTGGCTCTTCAAATTTCTGATTTTTTGGTCTGTTGTTTTCAAAAATCAGAGCTTTTGGTTGGAGAAATCAAGTGGGAAGAAATGTTATATGTTATCATCAATGGATTTAACAATTGTTTGGGGAGATTCTCCTGCTTATTGGCAATGGATTAAAGTTCCTGAATCTAAGTAAGTTCTCTTCTTTTGTGTTTCTGAGATTTTGACATTGGAGTTTACTTAAGTCTTATTATGTATGTTTGTGTGTATGTTTCAGGTTTGAGAAAGTAGCTGAGCTTCGTAATGTATGTTGGTTTGAGATACAAGGCAAGATAAGTTGTGGAATGTTATCAAAAGGTACTCATTACTCTGTTTACGTAGTGTTCAAGAGAGCAAGCAATAGATCACATGGATTTGATTATGCTCCTGTGGAAGCTAGTGTTGGATTTGTTGGTAGAAAAGCTACCAAAACGTTAGTGTTCCTTGAATCTGGCGCTGCGGATTCGACTTTTCGTTACCCGGGGATTTCGCATTCAACGGTTTCTAGAGCGTTTAGAATGAGACGTCAATGGATAAGGGCACTTCCTAGAGATGAGGAAGTGGAAACAGAGAAGGAGATTGGTCGGGATTTGGAGGAACCAAAGGAGAGAGGTGATGGATGGAGTGAAGTAGAGCTTGGGAAGATTTATATCAACAATGGAGATTGTGATGATGAGGTTGAGATTAGTGTAATGGAGACTCAAATGGGACATTGGAAGAGTGGTTTGATTATTCAAGGAATTGAGATTAGGCCTGAAAGAAGAAACTGACTTAATAAGTAATGAACACAGTTTAGTAGTTTTGTCTTTAATGTCTCGAGTTTTGAGTTTTGGATATGAAAAACAGAAACAAGTTAGAGAATTGTATCTCTCTATTGTACTTATCTCTGAAATTGTACAAATAGTTTAAATTGTAAACAAAGTTTAATCTATATCTAATTTTATCATACGATTATCTGAAATCGAACTCGGATGAAAAAAGGTTGGACATTTGACCAAAAACTATATCAAAAACTAAATCAATTCAGAATGAGCTATAGGAATCCACCCTTTAACTCTTTTTTCTTAGTGTCAATTGCATGATGAGCCAAATTGTAAGTATATTAATGTCAATCATATGATGAACCAAAATCTTATATGTAAATTTTTGTCATGTAGGACTATAAGATTACTTAAGAGTCAAGTTTCGATGGTAAAATTGTAGGAGTATACATGTAAAGCATTGACCAAAGACACGTATCCAGAAACCGAACCAGTTCATCATCTAGATGTAGGAATTCACGCTTAACTCTTTCTTCTAGTGTCAATTACATGATGAGGCAAGTTATACTTACTTCTATGTACATAAGGCCTTTACACGTGCTTTTATAATAAGTAATTTTTTTTTTTTGTCAACGGCAGATTATATTGAGGCACAACTAACCGATCTAATAGCCAAATTTCTACATAAGGTAGACAGGATGATTCGATCCTGGATTATACAAATGCGCTGCATTTAGTGAACTTACCGCCTGCCACTATGTCCTTTGCACTTATAGTAAGTAATCTAGAACAACAACAACAAAACTTTAACCAAAAGATCCATAATCGATTGTTATTTTCCTTAAATGACCCAATCTCAAATGTTGTCACAACCCACAAGGCTAAATCATTAGTTCTTCTATCCAAAGTAAGTCAGAGCCCAACTTGTGAGCCTTCTTCTCCTTATAACAATGATTTGTTTCCATAAGATTCAAACTTTTACTCAATTTTAACCAATGACTTCAGATTTGTCTAAAATGTACTTTGAGTAAGTAACACAGTTTAACTCATCATCATGTTTATATTTATGTTTCTCACGCCTTACAGTTTTGCCTCTTTATTAAGCAAAAGCTAGGGAATGGAAAACTAAATTGGATCAAAAAAGAAAATTTGAAACCCTAAAAACTTTGAAAGATTATCCTAATTAATTTAAATTAATTATTAACATAAAAGTAATGTATAAATTCATGGTTATCTTATATCTAGGCTACAAGATATTTCATGTCGTCATTCAACTCTTCAAATTATTTTATTTTAATTGTCCATGATTCACATAATCTGTGCATTTGTTCATTTTCTAAAATATCATTTATGTTTTGTTTTCAAGAAATCACATTTTATGAAAGGTATTCTCAATATAAATTGTGATATTTTCGGGAAATTTTACAAACAGATACAGTATTTAGGATTTTTTTCTAGAATTTAAAATTTTGGGTTTTTTGTCTTTCTTTTTGGAGAGTTTAAGTTTAGGAGAAAATATATAAAAGTATTATTATGAATAGTTCCATAATTACGAAATGTTTTAAACTACTAAAATATATTTGTTCAAATAGCTAAATGTACATATATTTTTTATTGGAGTTTGACTCTAAAAAATTGCATAATTCGTATATTATGATTTAAGTTTTTGGGAGAGATGAATTATATATTACATCTTGCTGATCTAATTATTAATAAAAAGAAAAACTTCAAACTTAAATAGTAATAACATATTTTTAAAAGATTTTTAGGAGAATATCAACTATTAAACTCAAAATTCATTGGTAAATATCAACAATGTGTAATACCAATATAGAACCATTTAAGTTAATATTTGACATTTTTAATATTAAATCTTAAATTATTGCTTGATAAAGTCTCAAACATAAAATGATAATATCAAACTTAAAGCCATTACAAGTCACATGGTATTGAAGATCGATTGTATTATAGAGTTGAATAGTCGACGTCACATGCTTTGACTGTCTTTTTTCATTATAGATATCGACCTCAATATTTAATTACTAATACGTAATCGTATCTAAACTTTCTACGTAAATCAATATATAATAACTTTATGAAAGATCATGAACACACTATAATTATATAAATATTTATTATTTTATGTGATTTCTTTTATGGTAAACCAACTTTGAATGTAGGCTAATTAATTTATTAAGAAAATTAGTCTTTCATGTTTATGTTCATTTCACCGTTTGACTATATTGTCTTTAATTACTTTAATCAAGTAAAATATAAAAGAAAGTTGTGTAAATAGACTATTTATATATATATATATATAAATAATTAAATGATGGCAAAAAGTGTGAGACTTTTTGGTTTTGTTTTTGTCAAAACCAGAATCTGTTTTCATATTTTTTACGTTTAATAAAACCCAACAAACTTTAAACTTTGTAAATGTGTACACGAATGTTAACTATAGACCCAATACCGGCTCATTAAGATCTATTTTCTAATTACAAACTCTGTTAATCAGCATAAAATCATGGATCCAAGCTGATTTGACCGTGCAATTAAATAGCAGCGCGGATTACGTTGTGCTGATTAAGAATATTTAATGACGATATCAATCAACATTAATAAAAAAGATCACAGAGCACGAATGAAAGGGACAGACCGTGAAACGTATAACGAGATCTTTTTCTGGAAAATTGAGCTCGATTTTGGCAAAGAAGTGACATTACTGATTTGCTAAATCTTAGTTCTCGATATTGTATTCTTGAAAACATTTTATAATCTCATATTCACTTTCTAATAGAAAATTGTTTTCAGCTCGATCGACGGTAGGATCCTGTTCCAAGCACGAAATGACTCCAAATCGGCGGCGGAAAACCACGAACTGGAAGAAGATCGACTGGAAAACTTAAATCTTGAACTGGATGCCGTTTAGAGTAAATCGAGATGAAAGATTAAGAAGAATAAAGGATGAAATGAAAATGAGAGTAAAACAAGAGAAGAAAAGTCGCAAATCAAAGATAGAAAATAAGTATCAAGAATGACAGGATAGTAGAAAGGCAGGTTCCGTGAATCCCGAATACCAAAGCGCCCACTATTTCATGCGCAATTATGCACAATCGACGCAGTAACGACAGTCGTCGATCTACTCTCTCGAAAATCTGACTGTTCTTTATCTCATTAATGCGCTAAAGTCAAAATATTTGAAAATCCAAGCGAATCAAATCAAAAGAAATAAAATTGCTTTCTCATCATTACCACACTCAAATAAGGAAGCTAGCGGGCAATTGTTAACCATATACCCAACACGATTAATCCGGCTCATTAAGACCCGTTTCCTAATTACGAACCCTGTTAATCAGCGCGAAATCAGGGACCCGAGTTGATCAACAAAGCAATTAAATGGCAGTGCGGATTGCCATGTGCTGATTAAGGAGTACTTAATGACGAAACCAATCAACATTAACGAAAAAGATCACATAGTACAAATAAAATGGACATGCCGTGAGACGTGGAAAATAATTTTTTTCTGGAAAATTGAGCTCGGCTTTGGCAAAGAAGTGACATTGTTAATCTGCTAAATCTTAGTTCTCGATATTGTATTCTCGCAAACACTTTGTAATATTATATTCACTTTCTAATATAAAATTATTTTCAGCATAAACATTAACCAAAACCACAACGTGTATAAAATTATAAGAGAATCCAGATTTTGAATTGCCAAAAGTAGTTTTTTCTATCGGAGTTACCCAAATCTAATTTAATTGATGACATTTTTTTTTTTTTGTCAACGGCAATTTACATTGGGGCACAACTGGTTGGCTCAATAGCCAAATTTTTACATAATATAGGCGGGGAGACTCGATCCATGGTTGTGCAAATGAACTGTCCGATGTGGACTTACCGCCTGCCACTAAGCTAAGAACCATTTGCATTGATGACAAATTTTAACAATTAAAAATTAGCGTTACAAAAGGTTATTAAATTGATAAATTTGATAAAGTTGAGCTATTTTTATGATTTTGATAACTTATTTCGACCGTTTTATTTTTCTGTTTTTGGTCTTATTCGTTTTCGTAATGCTAACGCATCTTAATTTTGTCGATATTGAAAAAGAAAGTATATAACAACAAAACATAAGTATTTTGTACAGAAAATTATGTTCATACATACAAAATTTGAACTTTTGTATAAATTTTTACTACTTATTTGTATATAAATTTTTTGAATCTACATATAAATTATAAAATTTATAAATGTTATAGCATTCAATTTCATAGTTTCTAGTTGGTTGATATCATTTATATCTACAAATAGCATAGACACACTTTTCAATTTTAAATCCACATGAACAATATATTAAATTGTTTTATCCGCACAATACCAATATCTTCCTGTTTACTATCTACTTAAACATATTTAACTAAATTTTACAAAAAAACGATTTCAACAATTTTTTTTGTGAACGGCAAATTATATTGGATCACAACTGACCGGCCCAATAGCTAAATTCCTACATAATGTAAGCATGAAGACTTGATCCCAGATTATGCAAATGCTCTGCCTTAAGTGAACTTACCACCTGCCAGTAGACTAGATGTCATTTATAAACGATTTCAACAATTAAATCAATAAAATCTTATCTAAAATTGAAACCAATTTTTTAGAATTTCTACGTGATTTTTGATATCTAATCCTACTATCATAAAATAAGCAGAAGTGATTTAACCGTTGACATATATTGATAAAAAATGATGTCTTTTTGGAAATATAACGTATTGATATTTGGAAATATAAATGGCCTATATGTTACATAATCAATGAGGCAGAGGAAGACAAAATTCTTAAAACCAAAAAACAACAATTTGGTTGATAACTTTCCTCTTTAGAGTATTACCATGTTTTGTGGAAAATCTAAAGATTTTCTTGCTGAATCATTTATGGGAAACTATAAGAGTATGTTGTAGGTTTTTAATTTATTATTACATCAACTTGCAAAAATAAAATAAATAAAAAAGAAAATGTAGTTGAGAAGAGAAGATGCAAAGGTGTCAACGTCCGTGCTTTGACTTCTTATGATCTCTTGTCCTCATCTTTAATCTTCAAGCTGACCTAACCGGTTACTCTCTCTTTTCCCGGTCATCTTTATTTATTAAGTCAATTTAATTAAGACTACTTTAATTATATAAATTAACCACTTGTTAAAGAAAATAATATTAACAATTTAAAATAAACATTCATATGAGGGACTTTCTTGCTCGTTAGCACGAAAAGATGTGTGTGATCCTTTGTAACCTCCGTAATATATAGTATAATTGCCATTGACAAAAAAAAACATTCATAAGCTCTTTTTTTGTCAACTAGTTTACTGGCTTTTAAATCTCGCTTCTACTACTGCAGCTAGGAGGTTTGATCTCTGATATCTTGAGAATTTATAAAGTGACTACACCACTGGACTATCTATATTTGGTACATTCATAAACTTTCTAAAAGACACTTTCTGATATTTGCACAAGAATTTGTTTAATGTACACATTAGAATAGTTTAGTTAAATTGTCTCTAATTTAGATAGACATTAAATAGTAAATTTGAATTATGTTTAGATGTAACTGAAAAAATTAAATTATATATTGGATTATCAATCTAATAATTATTTATTAACAAAAAATAGAAAACAATATAAATATTTTTCATTTATTTTCTAAATTTTATATTTTAATAATTTATTTATATTCCAAAATTTCCTCTATTGAAGGCCAAGGCTATATTATTATTCAAGTTAAATTTAGAAAAAAATAGAAATAAATAGAGACTTGGACTTTCCAATGTCAATATTATTGATTAAGACTTCGTATATTTTCTAAAATGAATTTCATGATCATTGAAAATAGAAGAAAAAAAAAGAAATTTCTATACTGAGCTTTTAAACAAAATTTTATAACATATATCTTTTTGTCAACATTTTTTTTTGTCTAACAAATAAATTTATGGCCGAAGACAGGTGATCCAGTGGGTAGTCACTTTACAAATCCTCAAGACACCTGGGATCGAACTCCCTACTTGCAATAGTATGAGATGATTTAAAAGCCATTAGATTAGTTGACAAAAAAAATTAATGTTACATAATTTTTTAAAATTGAATTAAGATGAAAAATATTAAAAATAACACGAAACCACTTAATCAACAATAATTATTATGACCGCAAAATTTAACAAATATTAATAATTTGAAAATTACTATTCATTGTGGTCAATGTTTAGGAAAATTATACGTATTAAGAGCTTCTTCTTCTTCTTCTTCTTCATTTCTTAATACCTTTGTTAAAGATTTTTCTTAAAAAAACAGAGAAAAAAAACCAAACACAACTCTTTTCCACTTTCTATCTCTCTCTAGAAATCGTTTGCATTTAAGTACCCACTACTTGCTGTAGCGTGTTGAAGTCAAAAGTCGCCATTTTTCTCTCTCTTCTCCTTCATTTTTTGTTTCTCTTTCTCTCTCTTCTGCTTCACCTTCATTGATCGTCTTCTGTAATGGAGAGAATCAAAACACAACCATAAATCTGAAGACTTTCTAAAATTGTAAAACTTCTTCTTCTTCTGTCTCTGTCTCTGCAAATATCTCAAATTTCTCTCTGTTTTATAGATTTTTTTAAGAAATGCGAATTCATCGCTTGTGGGTGATTCTCATCTTCCTCATAGAGTTACTGTGCTTCTTCTGTACCTCAGAATCTCAAACAACTCTCACATGCCATCAAAGTGACCTTGAAGCTTTGCGTGGGTTCATGGCTAATCTCGAAACAAAACCAGATGGTTATGGTTGGAGGAATTCTTCTACAGATTGCTGTAATTGGAAAGGAGTCACCTGCAATTCAAACAACACAGGAAGAGTCACAAAACTGGAGCTTGGGAACAAAAAGCTTTCAGGGAAGTTATCTGAATCTCTTGGGAAGTTGGATCAGATTACAGTTCTTAATCTCTCTCGGAATTACATCAAAGACTCAATCCCTGTTTCGATTTTCAACTTGGTGAATCTCCAAACGCTTGATTTGAGCTCTAATGATCTCTCTGGCGTTATTCCGAGAAGTATTAATCTTCCATTGTTGCAAAGTATTGATCTTTCTTCCAATAAACTCAGTGGCTCGCTTCCTTCTCATATCTGTGAGAATTCTACTCAAATTAAGGTTGTGAAACTTCCGGTGAACTATTTCACCGGAGATTTTCCTTCTGGGTTCGGGAAATGCGTTTTGTTGGAGCATCTTTGTCTTGGTATGAACAGTCTCACTGGTAATATTCCTGCAGATTTGTTTCATCTTCAAAGGTTGAATCTTTTAGGGATTCAAGAGAATAGTCTCTCTGGAAAGTTAAGTCCTGCGATCAGAAATCTCTCTAGCCTTGCTCGTCTTGATGTTTCAGGGAATTTGTTTTCTGATGAAATCCCTGATGTGTTCGATAAAATGCCTCAGTTGAAGTTCTTCTTAGGTCAGACGAATAAATTCAGTGGAGGAATCCCTAAATCATTGGCGAATTCACCAAGTTTGAATCTGCTTAATCTGAGGAACAACACTTTAGCTGGTCCTTTGAGTTTGAATTGCACGGCGATGATTGGTTTAAACTCTCTTGATTTGGGTACTAATAGATTCAATGGTCCACTGCCTAAGAATCTTCCAGATTGCAAGAGGTTAACGAACGTGAATCTCGCTCGAAACACCTTCCATGGACAAGTACCAGAGAGCTACAAGAACTTCCAGAGTCTCTCTTTCTTCTCGTTATCGAATTCGAGTTTGACTAATATCTCTTCTGCGTTTGAGATCCTTCAGCATTGCAAGAACTTGACGACTTTGGTTCTTACATTGAACTTCCATGGAGAGGCTTTACCTGATGATTCAAGTCTTCATTTTGAGAAGCTTAGGGTTCTTGTTGTTGCAAATTGCAGGCTTACTGGTTCAATGCCTAGTTGGTTAAGCTCGAGCAATGATCTTCAGCTGTTGGATCTTTCTTGGAACCATTTAAACGGAGCTATCCCGAGCTGGATTGGTGATTTCAAAGATCTCTTCTACTTGGATTTATCGAACAACTCCTTTACCGGAGAAATCCCAAAGAGCCTAACTCAATTGCAGAGTCTCACAAGTAGAAATATCTCTCTTGATGAACCATCTCCAGATTTTCCTTTTTTCATGAAAAGGAATGAGAGTGCAAGAGCTTTGCAATACAATCAGGTTTTTAGGTTTCCACCAACGATTGAGCTTGGTCATAACAATCTCTCTGGACCTATTTGGGAGGGGTTTGGTAATCTGAAGAAGCTTCATGTCTTTGATCTCAAATGGAATCAATTATCCGGACCAATCCCGAGTTCACTTTCTGGTATGACAAGCTTGGAAAATCTTGATCTGTCTTATAACCATCTCTCGGGCACAATCCCAACTTCGCTGCAACAACTATCCTTTCTGTCGAAATTCAGCGTGGCTAATAACAATCTCTCAGGAATAATACCTTCCAGTGGTCAGTTTCAGACATTTCCAAACTCGAGCTTTGAGAGTAACAACAATCTTTGTGGAGAACACTGGTTCCCCTGTTCTGGAAGTACACGCAGGTCTGAAGAAACATCGATCAAACGATCAAGAAGAAGCAGTGGTGCTACCATTGGAATGGCTATTGGGATTGCGCTTGGTTCGGTATTCCTTCTAACTCTTCTGGCACTGATTGTGTTGCGTGCTCGTAGAAGGTCAGGAGAAGTTGATCCGGAAATAGATGAATCAGAGAGTATGAATTGCAAGGAACTCGAAGAGATTGGATCTAAGCTTGTGGTATTGTTTCAGAACAATGATAAAGATCTCTCACTCTCTTATGATGATCTTTTGGATTCAACAAACAGTTTTGATCAAGCTAATATCATCGGCTGTGGCGGGTTTGGTATGGTTTACAAAGCAACTTTACCAGATGGAAAGAAAGTTGCCATCAAGAAGTTATCAGGAGATTGTTATCAAATCGAAAGAGAATTCAAAGCAGAAGTTGATACACTCTCAAGAGCACAACATCCAAACCTTGTTCTTCTTCAAGGATTCTGTTTCTACAAACACGACCGGCTTTTAATATATTCATATATGGAAAATGGAAGCTTAGATTATTGGCTACACGAGCGTAACGATGGTCCAGCTTTGTTGAGTTGGAAAACTCGGCTTAAGATCGCTCAAGGTGCGGCAAATGGATTACTTTACTTGCATGAAGCTTGCAATCCTCATATCTTACACCGCGACATCAAATCGAGCAACATTCTTCTCGATGAGCATTTCGAATCACATTTAGCAGATTTCGGACTTGCCAGGCTGATGAGTCCATACGAGACACACATAACTACAGATTTGGTTGGCACTTTAGGCTACATTCCTCCGGAATATGGTCAGGCTTCGGTTGCTACTTACAAAGGTGATGTGTACAGTTTTGGAGTCGTGCTTCTCGAGCTTTTAACTGATAAAAGGCCAGTCGATATGTGTAAACCCAGGGGATGTAGGGATCTCATCTCGTGGGTCTTTAAGATGAAGCATGAGAATCGATCAAGCGAGGTTTTTGATCCACTAATCTACAGTAAAGAGAAGGATAAAGAGATGTGTAGAGTTCTTGAGATTGCTTGTTTATGTTTAAGTGAGAATCCAAAGCAGAGACCAACCACTCAACAGTTAGTCTCTTGGCTTGATGATATCTAGAAAGAGGCTAAACCAATCTCTCTGCAGAGAAATTTGTTTTCTTACATTTGGCATATAATGTAAATAGTTTCAGAGAATAGCTTGTTTCTTCTTTTTTCTTCTTTCAATTTTATCTGCATTTGTGATTCAGATTAAGACATTGAAGATACTGGACATAAGTAACATATAGTGTCTAAAAATATTGAATAAATGTTCTGTAATTTTGTAGAAATTATGAGTTCTTGAAACAAGCTATCTCAAGAGATGGTAAATTTCTATTTTATCTTTTATATTTTTTTATTTTTTATGAAAATTTATCTGTGATTTGCTTTATGGATTTTGTGTTGATTATGTTACACTTTTTTTTTTCAACGATAGATTATATTGGGCCATAACTGGCCGGTCTAATAGCCAAATTCCTACAAAATGTAGGCATGAAAACTTGATTTCAGATTATGCAAATGCACTACTTTAAGTAGATTTACCGTTTGTCACTAGGCTAGATGCTATTTGCATATTTTACACTTTTTTTTAGTAATTTTTTTATTAAGTTTTGGTTTAAATATATTAAATTTGTTAGCTAAATTCTTTTTGGCTTTGTAGAGAAGAATTCCTTTTGGCCAACTATAGTCAATTTTTGTTAAGAATCCATTACAATAACTTAAGTTATACGTGTGAAAATATTGTTCAACTCATTGGACCAAAACACATTCAAAGATTTTGACTTTGTAAAGTCAAATTATAACATTTGCTTCACTGGAAAAGTTTGAATCCTATTATATACTAATAACAATTTTCTAATTATCGATTTCCACATTCCTCAAAGACCACGAATTAATTAATTCATTGAAATATTAGTACTCTTTCTATGATTTTTTTTTGTATTTTCTACAAGAATAATTGCTTATTTTATAAGTCAAGATGCTTACTTTTGACCTTGGAAAATAAAATTAAATGAATAATGAAAATTGTGAAATACAAACAAATGAAATACAAAAATGGAAAAAAGAAAAGAAAAGAAAAGAGAGCACATATTATATTATATTTTCTATTACATATAATATATTTTCTTTCATATATATATATATATATATATATGTTTTTAATAGATTTTTATCATGAGAGCAGAAGTTTCAAACTTCACAAATGAATAATTTATATATCAATCACAATCTCATCTAATTTTTTTTTGTCTATTTAGTAGTCAATATACAAAATTTCTCCTTCTAACATTAAATAGCAATTGGTATTTAACTAAAAAATTTGACCAAAAATAAAAGAAATTGCAGAATTAAAATAACTACAATAATACATAAAATTTAGTAAAACTAAAGAAACAAAAAAAGTTCTAAGAAAACATGAAAACAACAATATCATTTATTGAAATGATTTTCTTATCGCTCTTTCCACTCAGAGATTAGTTTTTCCTTTTTGCATGATTCAATCATTTAGTGGCAAACGACCAAGATCTGCCAAAATCTCACCAGAAAATGTTTTGCATCGCCAAACAAAACCATTTGGTATAAACTTTATCTTTCTTTTTGTTTTTGCTTGAAGCATTTTTCTTAATCGAATTATGGGTTGTATTGCGTTTGAGCTTGTTTGCACAACCAAGAATGAGTTCTCCTGCTTACGTTATGTAAGAATTTGGTTACTGGATCGACAATTGTAGTCTAATATTATCTGCCATTGACAAAAAAAAAAATTGATTTATGGGCCGTATTGCGTTTGAGCATGTTTCTTTGGATTGGATTTAAGAGACATGCATACTTGAAATTTAGCCTATATACACACATAATCTAAGACTCAATTCTCTTTTCCACTAATCAATAATTTAATAAAACATTAGTTTCGATAAATAAATCGACAAAATCTTATTCATAATCCAAAACACCCCAAAAACTTGAACAATATGATATAGAATATGTCATGACCAAAGTCATATCCCGATTCTCGGTTCTTGATATCTTTATATTCTAACATTTTACTTTGTGAATCACCAAGACACAACAGAGCCATTGTTACTTTGACTACAAAGAGTTAAGTAAAGGTAGGCTTTAACACAAACCTGCACAATTCTTCCATTAAATACTTATCTTTACAACATTAGCTATATGAAGGAACAAGACCCCAGTTTTACAAAACTCAAGCCATCTATTTCATTTGTATCTTATGCTTTTATATCTATCGAGTACAAAAAAGCATATCCGATAATAATAGAAAAAGACACGGTACTGTCTTGGTCTGAACATAAATTGTCGTGTCTTTACATTTCAGCGAATCTGATGGTATTGTGTTATGCCTCGTTTTGGTGGTAGCTTTCTCAAAATGAAGAGGACCAGAGAAGAAGGTAATATCTCTACCAACTGTAATCAAACAACAAGATCAGGTTACAAGGAAGATACAGTTCTGGTTTCTCTATAAAGCTAATAATGTTTATGATTGGTTCTGTGATTAAGCTATGAGAGAACTTACCAGGTAATATATGAAGTTGAGGATAGGATGATTTAACACATCAAGGTTTGCTCCCTCATTGAAAGCAGCAAAACACATCTATATAGATTGACACAAGTTTTGGTTAGATGTTAATTCTGAAACTGAATATAGTCTATAGTATAGATGATAATTCAACCAAGAAGGTAAGGATTGGTAGATGCGTTTGTGTGTCTTTACCATGATGCATCTGATGAGGAAACATGTAAAGCATATCGTTGTCACGTAACCAACCTACCATTTACAAGAGAGAAAGAGGATCTACATTTAGCATAACAGAACAGTAGTTGAAACTTGATTGAATGTACTTCTGATTTTGTACAATTAATATTTCACCTCTTGCAGCTTTTTGCGTCGTCCTTTAGATTCTACTGGAAACCGTTGCAGCATTAGGAAAAGCCTGGCATAAGATAAACATACAAGGAAACGAATTTAAGCCCAATGAAAAGTTATAGTCATTTGTAATCAAAGATGTACATTGGCTTTAGCACCAAGGTAATCTAGTCTAACTAGGCATCAAAGCAGAACAAGAATGCAAGAAAGATGGGCACAAAATCTGTGATCTTAATCCTTAATGGTGACTCTTGGCAGTTCCTAGTCCAAATAGTAATGTAAAATGTCGTAGCGACAGATTTACCTTCCACCGAATAGTAGAAACCCTAGGGCAGCGAACAATGAAACACCTGAAATTACAAATTCGAAAGAGAGGTGACACTAGTACTATGGATTACTGAGAAAGAGAGCTGCATTGTATGCATGTTTGGGTGAAATAGGATAGAAACTAATTACCTGCAAAGAACATTTTTGATAGGATTACCATAACTCGAATAGGCTTCCACCACAAAACCAACCAAAGAGAAATCTGAAGGTGACAAGACAAGTCCATGACCCCACAAAAACAATCATAAATCTTACTCAACAGATATCTTAAAGATTGCAAGAAGCAAGATAAAAGTTTTTACCTGAACTACATATACAATTGCATTAATTGTGAAGAAGCTTGGTCTCAGTCCATCAGTGGAAACTGCACGTGCCTGTCAAAGAGTGTCTAGTATATATCAAAACCAAAGAACCAGAAACAAAGACAACCTTTAAACTAAATCTAAATGTACCTGATAGTAGATTTCTGCCCAGAAAAGAACCAGAAGAGCATAAGTGGTGAAGAAAGCAAGACTTGGAATATCAAGCAAAATATGTTGCAGAATCTACAAAAATACAACCAGAAAGATTTGAAAATTTAGAAGGTTGATAGAGATTCGTCAAAAAGCTTAGAATTACAAATATATAGAAGATCTCTTGACCTCTGGCTGCATGAGCTGCACATTTCGTCTGAAGACAAACACCACAGTCCGCACTACGAAGATGAGCAAAATCAATCAATCAACAAGATAAACAGAGAAGAACACACAAAATCAGCAACACCAACCTCCATTCACCACGAAATTAAGAAAGTGGAAAACTTTCTGCGTCGTCCAACCATATTCCGGAACTCTAAATTGTATTCTCACAAGTTGAATCTAACCAAAATCAAACATTAATCTCAGAATATGTCAAACCAATTCCTCTCAAAATCAAATCCCTAAGCGATAATCTCAAAATCAAGAGCTATAAGTCAAATCAAACGTACAACTGCAACAACGGAAACGATTCCGTAAAGAACAGCAAGGCAATGAAAGATACGATCTTGCCAAATCGGAGACTCATTAATGTCCGACCAGAAATTCGAAGCTTCCTTAAGATTCAACGCTTCAACCGTCGAAGAAGACGAAGATGACATCATCATCATCTCCGATGCATATTGCATAATCTCCACACCACCGATTCTCATGTAACGATTCAGATTCCTTATCGATCTAATGAGAGAACTCGATCAAAATCAACTCTTTATATTTCTTCTCTCTTTTGAATTTTGTTTTTTTTTGTTATTTTCCCGAAATAAAAAATTACGCGGCCGACGTCGGAGACGAGAGAAATTGACCGAAAACCGGAGATAACCGGTAATTAGCGTCAGGAGATTAAAGGATTTGTTGAATGTTGACTGACACGCTGGTACACGTGGCACATGTGGATAAAGAGCAAAATCCAAGCTGGCTCATTCATAAATGTTTTGCTTTTGTGTAATAAAGTGAAAATAAAAGTTAATGTGATTATGACATTTATGGTAATAAAAATTTAATTGATCTATCTTAATAAGCAAAAGTTAAGGAACATCTTTTCACACTGTCTTTTTTTTTTTAAAAGTCTTTTTCAAAATATAGTAAAAGTTTTGGTGATTTTTTTTCTTTTCCAATTGGTGGTTTTTTTTTTATGTTTTAATGTAAATATAAAATAAAATATATATAAATTTTTATTTTTAAAATAAAAAACCATTTATTTTATCAATGCGACAAAAAACTCATATATGTGCTTGTAACAAATTTAAATTTTTTTGCATAATTATTACCCTATTATATATTATTTCGATTTTCTAATTTTTTTCAATAATTGAATTGGTAAACTATTCTATTAGTCGCAAATGACTCTTAGTCTAGTGACAGGCGGTAAGTCCACATCAGACAGTTCATTTGCACAACCAGAGATCGAGTCTCCCCGCCTATATTATGTAGGAATTTGGCTATTGGGCCGGCCAATTGTGGCTCAATATAATTTGCCGTTGACAAAAAAAAAAAAATTAGTCGGTTACATAGCA
This sequence comes from Lepidium sativum, assembly GCA_023374145.1. Classification (NCBI taxonomy): domain Eukaryota; kingdom Viridiplantae; phylum Streptophyta; class Magnoliopsida; order Brassicales; family Brassicaceae; genus Lepidium; species Lepidium sativum. The sequence continues at coordinate 543 of JAKUCM010000880.1, read as the reverse complement.
AAAAATTTACATTTAATTTTATTTACATATAGTGAAAAAATTATATTTAATGTCAAGAATATTAATTGGATCATTTAAATCACAAATATTTAATATTTTGATTTTATAGTTCGATTTATTACTTTATAAGTAGAACTCAAAATTTCTCTCAAAATTACAAAAAGCAATGAGTTAGAATGTAATTTTTTTCTACACAAGACTCTGAGTATATATAACATTTATTTAACTATAATGTCTATGCAAATGACATCTTGCCTAGTGGCAGTTGGTAAGCCCACTTAAGGTAGTGTATCTGCATAATCTGAGATCGAGTCTCCATGCCTATATTATGTAGGAATTTGGCTATTAGACTAGTCAGTTATGACTCAACATAATTTACGTTAACAAAAAAAAATATAATGTCTACTTGATCAAATAAAAAAAATGTAAAATAGGATTTGTAAATGATAATTTTTAAAAATTGGCATGATTAATTAAAGACTTGGCAATTAGAGAGTACAATAGCTGTCATGAATCATGATATCATATTGGTCAAGTGGATTT